>CM029379.1:17587027-17872027 GCA_017165825.1 Hepsetus odoe | reverse complement strand
CACATTTTATTGCAAAATCTAGATGAAGTCTAGATGATTGTTTACTGTCCATGTGAAGCCCAAGTTATATGGCTTTTATTTATCTTAATCATGGCTTAGAAATTTGAAATTCCATACCTGAGAATAGTCATGAATTTTGAATTGAATTCTTGAGTCATCATTTATCTTTTCCAGTTCAGTGAATGGCAGACCTGATGTAAATAAGATGAGAGTAAGTGTAAAGGTAACATATAAATGTCAAAGGGAAGATACATTTCATAAATGCTTTCCATTTTTCATTTTATATGCATATATATTTTTTTATTTTCCCCCACTGAATGGATAACTGAATGGATAGATGGATGAAAGGATGGAAACTCATATTTACCAGTTAAATAACTAATTGTACAAAGTAAAGATTTAAGTGTCATGTTTCAAAAATGGTGGTGGAGGTGGTCTAGTGGTAGGATGGACTTCTTGGGCTTATGCTACAAAGGCCTATAGACCAAGAGGTCACTAATTGTCTGCAAAACTATTCTGAAAGTAGGTCCAATGCCTAAACAATGCTGTGGGTCACAACATCATGTTCACGGATAACAAAGGCATCGAGAATCTGAACTAAATGCTGAAATCTGTGAATTATTATTTATTATATTTCAGCCAACAGCAAGTATCTTGCATACACAAAAACAAGGCATGGAATTCAGCAATAGGTAGCTGTGAGAAACTACCAAGGGCTTATTCAACAAATCCAAAACCACTGAGACATGGAGATGAGCTAAAGAAAATGCTTTAAATTCTCTAAAGGCAAGAGAACTTGCTGTAATCCCTATAGCAAAGTCTGTTGGAAATTTGATTTGCTGTGGTGAGATAAGCAGTGAAGAAGTGAAATGTTTTATTTGTTTAACAATTTTAGGTCAACAGACAAGTGAAGTACATATTACTGTAACTCATAGCTATTGAAATACACAGTGATGCACATTGAGTTGTACTGAGCTGTACAGTCTGGGTGCTGGCCGGATTGACTGCCACACAGCTGTAGGTGTCATTGTCACTGTGTTTAATGTCCAGAGTTAGGGACAGGGTTTAAGTGGCACAGAAAACACTGCATATCATGTAGTGAAATGTAATGAAATGTAATGAAATTCAAAAACCTACCATAAACAGCGACATTATACTATTTGGTTGAGATCACTTCATTGATGATCTATAGTGTATAAAGTCCAGAGTGTGTGATGTTGCTGCTTTTGATGGTCAGAGATCCAGTCTGTGTGTCCAGTTGCAGTAACTCAAATTACTCATATGTCAAATTAGTCTTCCCCATTGAAATGAATTGAAATGTCATTAATCTGTTCCGGACCACCAAAAAACACAGCAATTTTTGAAATAAGAAAAATGTACTTATAAATAACAAATATAGTATAAAAACACAATACAATAGAATGTACTGCAAGCAACTGATTTTATTAAGTATAATGTACAGCATTTGGAGATCTGACGACTTGAAGATGCTGACGAAAGTGGAGGAGAAAGGCTGAACTGAATAACTGAATCCCTCCACTGTCCTCACTTTCCTGGGCAGGGGTTTTCGATAAAAACCTCTCCAGTGTGGTCTGGTTCTGGTGCAGATTGCAGAAGTGCTAGGCCTCTTACTGCTCAAACTTTCTTCGGACACATGGTTGGAAAAACTGAGTTTTGCTAAATAAAAATAAAATGGCAGAGAGACGGCTCGTATCTTGAAAAACTCATTAGTTGGGACATTCGTAAGTCAAGGTAGCACTGTATCTGAAATTCATAAATACCACACATAGTCAGTCAAGATAATAACTTACCTTTAACAAAGAGAAGAATTTTAAAAAGAACACAGTGAATCATTATTAGCTAGCAAACTGACACAAGACTACGTGTCAATTCTGTGAGGGGAAACCCCTTTGTTCATGAAAGTGGTCAGAATTTTTCTAAACAGCATAAAATCATGGAACTAGCCAGGCTTGGGTAGATAGTTCAAGCAGCTGCTGGTGGGGTGATGGCACTGGGATGTATTTCAGCTCATACTGTGCCCTCAAACCGAAAAAAAACCGACACAGGCACTAGACATTGCAGCCAACTGCTGCTGGTGTGTGTGTTCACTATTGCTGTGTTTGATGGATTAAATGGAAAGGACTATGCACACAATGTGTGAGCAAGCAAATGAGTTGCATTTACTTTCATTAAATTAATTTATGAAATGATTCCTAAAAGACTCATGTCTGTAAATGTAAAAGCTTTCAAATACAAAAGAGGGAGTAAAATTTAGATAATGCATTAATCATTGCTAAAGCTGCTACAACATGCAAAACACTGAAAATTATTTTTTGATCAATTTAATACATTAGTCCAGAATGGTCAACATTTAAAATGTGGTCAAATCTCAGTTCACATAAGTTATAAATAAATTGATCCATGTGAGGGCCATTTTGAATGTTCTTTGTGTATCTTGAGTGTTTTAAAATTGGCTGCTTTTTCACAATAGTCACAATAGAGAACCACCAATCAGAAAAGAGCTTTTTTACAAAAATCATTCTTAAGGGTACAGAAGCACAGCAGTCTGTTTAATTCTAATGGATAGTTTGATTTTGGTGAATAAAACCACAATAATAAAGATATGGGCCTTTTAAAGTTCTCTTAAAGACAGATATGGCAAACGTCTGAATGACCAGGCTGTTCAGCAATGGTTTTCCTTCATATCTGATCCACGTCTTTAAAGGTGAAAAGCTGAATGCTAATGTTACATATGTGCACAGCATCGAAACACAAGGCAGCCACAAATGTGCTTTTAATCTATTATGATTATTGTGCAAGTTATTTGAATTTATTATTCAAAAGCCTGTTCTTTGAATGCCTGAAGGACGCTCATGTGATTGTACTTATTAACATGCAGTAACTGTGACAATATTAGAAAACAATTATTATTTTTCTGCTTGGAAAAGCTCTATTGCAGTGTAAGTACAGTGTCAAAAGAAACTTTGCTTTCATGAGTTTATAAACTTGGACGCTGGTTACTTACCACTTCCGCTTATCTCTGAGATGGGGGGTACAGGCTTTTGCAAGCATGAGCACAGTGCACCAACCACAAACTTCTCTGTCACGCGTAGGAGATGCTTGACTGAATGTTAACTGTATAAAAAGAGGCTTGTGGTGGCATTTGTTTTCTCAAAATGGTGCTGATGGCAAGACATCAGAAACTAGGTTAAAACTGAATAAACAACATAAGTAAACATCACAGTTAGCTGGCTGTGGATTATGATGTATTACTACTAGTAAACAGAAGGGTCAGCAACCTCTTCAGCTGTTTTGCATCTGTTAATTCCTAGGAATTAAATATAAATACACCCTTTCCCACTAACCATAAATTATCATTCACAACATCATTGCTATCACATGTTCTTTTGAACTAGAACACATGGCAGGCACAAACCACCAAAAGGCAAAAATAAATCACTACTCTTTTTGGGTAAAGTGTCAGCAGTCTGGAAAACCCCCATTTTCTTAAGGGGATATTGGTAAAAGTCTCTACAAAAAAATACAGTTTTTTACAGTTGTGGTTCTCATTTATCATTTAAACTCAGAAAAAATATATGTAAACATGTAAATTATATATGTAACTAAACATTACACATACTAAACTAAACATCTCACACACACACACACATACACACACAAACACATATACACTGTTCAAAAAAATTAAAAGGGACACTTTTTAATCAGAGTACAGTATCAAGTCAGTTAAACTTCTGGGATATTGATCTGGTCAGTTAAGTAGCAGAGTGAGGGTTGTTAATCAGTGTCAGCTGTTTTGATGTAAATAAAATTAACAACAGGTGCACTAAAGGGGCAACAATGAGATGACCCCAAAAATAGGAATAGTTCTGCAGGTGGAGGCCACAGACATTTTTTCCTGCCTCATCTTTTTTTGACTACTTTTCAGGTGTTTTTCATTTGACTAGGGTCAGCGCCACTACTGGCAGCAGTAGATGATACCTGGACCCTATGGAGGTTGTACACGCAGTCCAACTCCACCAGGATGGCACATCAGTATGTGCCTTTCCCAGAAGGTTTGCTGTGTCTCCCAGCACAGTCTCAAGAGCATGGAGGAGATTCCAGGAGACACGCAGTTACTCTAGGAGAGCTGTACAGGACCGTCAGAGGTCCTTAACCCATCAGCAGATCACTCTACTCTACTCTTTTGTGCAAGGAGGAACAGGATGAGTACTGCCAGAGCCCTGCAAAGTGACTTCCAGGGGCCACTGGTGTGAATGTCTCTGACCACACCACTGGAAACAGACTTCATGAGGGTGGCTCACTGCCCAGCACCATGGAGCTATACCAGCATTTGCCAGAGAACACCAGAATTGGCAGGTCCAGTACTGGTGCCCTGTGCTTTTCACAGATGAGAGCAGGTTCACTCTGAGCTCATGTGACAGACGCGAAAGGGTCTGGAGAAGCTGCGGTGAACTTTATGCTGCCTGCAACATTGTTCTGGTGCTTGATAATGCCCAGCCTCACGTGGCAAGAGTATGCAGGTAGTTCCTGGAGGATGAAGGAATTGATTGATGATTGACTGGCCTCCACGGTTGCCTGGCCTAAATCCAATAGATCATCTCTGGGACATCATGTTTAGGTCCATCCAACACCACCAGGTTGCCCCTCAGACTGTCCAGTAGAGTACCATTTTGCAATGACTTCATTGCATGATTTCAGCAAATTGGACTAGCCTACTGCATTAATTTTTCAGTTTAAATTTCTTGGTGACTTCAAATTAAGCTCTTTGTAGGTTGAGCATTTTCATTTTCATCAAATGATGTGCCATCCCTTTATTCCTAACACATTACCCATTCCATATAAGTATGGATATCCAGCATGATGTGTTTTCAAAGTGCTCCTTTAATTTTTTTGAGCAGGGTGTACATATATTTATATATAGCCCTACACATATATATGCACCAGAAGTATTATGACAGGGGCCTAGGCAAAGTTAAGAAGTCACTTTGACCAAGGCTAAATTGGACTAATGACTTGGTCAGTGCACTTCCAAAGAGGCAGGCATTGTGGTTTGTTGCAGTTATACTGTGGTTGGTACCTTCCAAACGTGATCCAAAAAGGTACAACCGGTTAACCAGTGACAGAGAAATGAGAGCACAAAGTTCACTGATACTCCTGGATACACCTGGATACAAGGTTTTGCAGTCAAATTGCTAAAAGTTTAATGCTAGCTATTAAAAAGTGGGGTTATAACACACAATGCATCACAGCTTACTCTGAATGGGCTGCATGGGAATGTTCTCCTGGGCTTATGGATCTTCTAACATCTAAGATGGTAAATTTGCTTGGATCTAAACAGGCCAATACATGTCTTTCCGCTTGAGTTGCTGTCTTTAAATAAAATTCAGGGTCATTTCATACTTTTATTTTGGACTATTCTCCAGACAATAAGAATGCATGGATGGGTGAACTTTGGGGAAAGGTGTTAGAGCAGGTGTTGTTTGCAGCTCTATCAATAGGGTCCAACCAGGGAATGCTTCTAGGTAAAAACACAGCCCATTTGACCAAACATCAGCAATTATTTTTCTTCTTCAGCGATTTTCATGGCCATTGTAATTATAAATGTAGTATTTATACTCTTGCTTGTTTTTTTTGTGGAGATGCATGGGTCCCTTACTGCTGAAGACTTTTGCACAATACCAATACCAGATTTCTGTGGCAACATCATTGTGTAACTTGTTTTCCTAGTTCACTATCTTCATGTTCTGGTGTCTAGCTGAGGTCTGCTTTAAGACCATTATTTCTCATTGATTGGAAATTCTGTTGGCAAATAAAAAGTACTCATCACCACATCACCGTAATACGAGGCTAAACCAGAATAGGTTCAAGAAGGGGCTTTGTTAATGTGGAAGTTATATTTAGCATGGATTTTTTTTTGTTTATTTTGTTTCTGAAAAGCCATAGAGTTGCTTTCGTATTTTACCAATGATGTAATGGTTGGTTCAAAGCTCAGAATTCAGAGCAAAGGAAATATGATACGATCGACTCACCTCCTCAAGCAGCGCTTTATTCATACAGCATAATCTTTTCTGATCTGGGGATGTATCTTTAAGTATGTGAAACTTTCTTTAGAAGTATTTAGCGTGATAAAGTATTCATAGCCATGTATTTACAGGGGCTGTTCTTTTGGGGGCATGCTGCTTTTATATAAAAGTAATAATACTTAAAAAAATACTAAAAAAAAAATAATACTTTTTTATTTTGATTGGAAAAGGGTTCAATAAATGCTACAATTAACACAGCAAAACAATCTGAGCATATTTATGTCTGAAAAGACAAGTGTTGACAGAAATCACCTGAATAAGAGGCTACTTTGTGGCTCTTTCTCAATAGTTGTTTCTAGTCGCCTACATTTCTCGACTGTACTCATCACACATCCTGTTGAACTGTTATCACATGAGTGGCAGCACAGCAGTCAGTAACACTTTGGTTATTTGGGTGGTACAGTGCATCATTGTAGATAATTTGTAGAAGAAGGAGCATGTCGTAAATTAACATTCAAATAAATATCTGTTTAATGGAACTGTCTCATATCTTTCTCAATTGCTTAGAGTGCATTTTGTAAGGCTAAATATATTTTTACCCCTTTCTGAGGTAGACATAGTCTTATTAGAGAGCTTTATCATATTGTTTATAACACATTGCACTCTGAAAACTGACTGAGTATTTTAGAAACTGGAAAAAAAAGTATCACAATCACTAAAATGTTTAGCACATGTTTGACATTCTAAGAAGCAAATCATGGTTCAGATCAAAGTCCTTTCCTTAGATACATCAGCCCACAGACTCTTGCAGAGATGCATTTAGATACTATACTGCATGCAAAAGCACCAAGAGTCACAGAGACTCACACATCAGCTTAAACTGACTGAAGCACTCCCATAATTATATAGGAATATATATTAATATGTTTTGTTACCAATGTGACTCAGTAGACATAATCTAAACGATGCCCCATTCACATGCAGTTCCTCTAGGCCAAGAAAAAGGGTGAGTGTGATTGTTGTGTGTCATAACCTCACACATCTCTGTCACTTACTCACACATTTCTTTGTTCTCAGGTTACATATAGGCCCCTTACCACATCCCTGAGATGGGTGATAATCTATGAATGTATGCAGTGCCCCACTTTCATGTTTGCACTTTTTCCCCTCATGATTCCTGTGATAATTGCTCGAGTATGCTTAATAACACTTCTACCAATTCTACCTTCTCTTGAAAATAATAAATGTTAACCTATCCACTTCACTATTGCTGCAGTCTAGAGTTCCTTTCTTTATTTTTAAATCTATTGCACTTTATCCGTTCTGATGGATAAAACAAACAATCACGGTTTATCTATGTTATTATCCATTTAGACTAAAATCATTTGTGATGTTTGGAAGGTGTGCAGAGAAAAAGAAAAAGGAGAAAGGATAATTCCTCTTAAATGCATAAAAACAAATGTTGTAAAAGAGTCTGTTCTGGAAAAAAAAGATTAGGAATCAAAGATCTCCTCCTTGAACCGCCACCTTATTGTGGTGGAGGGGTTTGCGTGTCCCAATGATACTGGGAGCTATGTTGTCGGGGGCTTTATGCCCCTGGTAGGGGCACCCAAGGCAAACAGGTCCTAGGTGAGGGAAGAGACAAAAAGCGGTTCAGAAGACCTCTTATGATGAGTACAACATTTGAAAAACGTTTTCCCTCGCCCGGGAGCCAGGCCTGGAAGTGGGGCTCAATGGCGAGCGCCTGGTGGTCGGGTCTTCACCCATGGGGCCCGGCCCGGCACAGCCTGAAGAGGCAACGTGGGTCCCCCTTCCCATGGGCTCACCACCTGTAGGAGGGGCTAAAGAGGTCGGGTGCAGAGTGAGTTGGGCTGTGGCCGAAGATGGGGGCCTTGGCGGTCTGATCCTCGGCTGCAGAAGCTGGCTCTAGGGACGTGGATGGTCACCTCTCTGGTGGGGAAGGAGCCTGAGCTAGTGCGTGAGGTTGAGAAGTTCCGGCTAGATATAGTTGGACTCACCTCGACGCACAGCTTGGACACAGCTTGGACACACAGCTTGGACCCACCTTCGGGTTGGGGGACACTTCCTTAGTGTTGTCTGCGCTTATGCAACAAACAGCAGTCTGGATTACCCACCCTTTTTGGGGTCTCTGGAGGGGGCACTAGAGAGCGTCCCTGCTGGGGACTCCATCGTTCTGCAATAACAGTGAGACCTGGAAGGGCGTGATTGGGATGAATGGCCCCCCTGATCTGAACCAGAGCGGTGTTTCGTTATTGGACTTTTGTGCTCGTCATAGATTGCCCATAATGAACACCATGTTCAGGCATAAGGATGTCCACATGTGCACCTGGCACCAGGACACCCTAGGCCGCAGCTCGATGATCAACTTTGTGGTCATGTCGTTGGACTTGTGGCCACATGTCTTGGACACTTGGGTGAAGAAAGGGGCGGAGCTGTCAACTGAATATCACCTGGTGGTAAGTTGGCTTCGTTGGTGGGGGAGGATGCCGGTCAGGCCTGGTAGATCCAAATGTATTGTGAGGGTCTGCTGGGAACGTCTGGCAGAGTCCCCTGCGAGGACAAGCTTCAACTCCCATCTCCGGCAAAGCTTTAACCACATCCCAGGAGAGGTGGGGGACTTTGAGTCCGAATGGACTATGTTTCCATGCCTCCATTGTCGAGGCGGCTGACCAGAGCTGTGGCCGTAAGGTGGTTGGTGCCTGTCGCGGTGGCAACCCGAGAACCCATTGGTGGACACCGGCGTTGAGGGATGCAATCAAGCTGAAGAAGGAGTCCTACCAGGCCTTTTTGGCCAGTGGGGCTCCGGAGGCAGCTGAATGCAGCTTTGGTGGTTGCTGAGGCAAAAACCCGGGCGTGGGAGGAGTTTGGTGAGGCCATGGAGATAGACTTCCAGATGGTTTCGAGGAGATTCTGGTCCACCATCCGGCGTCTCAGGAGGGGAAAGCAGTGCTCAGTCAACACAGTGTATAGTGGGATGCTGACCTCGACTCAGGACGTTGTGGGCCAGTGGGGGGGAATACTTCGAAGACCTCCGTAATTCCACCAACATGCCTTCTGATGAGGAAGCAGAGCCTGGGGACATAGAGGTGGACTCTTTCATCTCTGGGGTCGAGGTTGCAGAGGTGCTTGGTGGCAGTGCCCCGGGGGTGGATGAGATCCGCCCGGAGTTCCACAAGGCTCTGGATGTTGTAGGACTGTCATGGTTGACACGCCTCTGCAACATTGCATGGACATCGGGGACTGTTCCTCTGGATTGGCAAACCGGGGTGGTGGTCCCCCTCTTTAAGAAAGGGGACAGGAGGGTGTGTTCCAACTATAGAGGGATCACACTTCTCAGCCTCCCCGGGAAAGTCTATTCAGGGTTCCTGGAAAGGAGGGTCCGTTGGATAGTCGAACCTTGGATTCAGGAGGAACAGTGCCCTCTCAAGGTTGGGAGTGAAATCCTGCCCCAAGTGGAGGAGTTTAAGTATCTCGGGATCTTGTTCACGAGTGAGGGTAGAATGGAGCGGGAGATCGACAGGGGGATCGGGGCAGCGTCCGCAGTGATGCGGGCTCTGCATCGGTCCGTCATGGTGAAGAAGGACCTGAGCCAAAAGGCAAAGCTCTCAATTTACCGGTCGATCTACGTCCCCACCCTCACCTGTGGTCACAAGCTGTGGGTAGTGACTGAAAGAACGAGATCGCAAATACAAGCGGCCGAAATGAGTTTCCTCCGCAGGGTGTCTGGGCTCTCCCTTACGGATGGGGTGAGAAGCTCAGTCATCCGGGAAGGGCTCAGAGTAGAGCCGTTGCTCCTCTGCATCAAGAGGAGCCAGATGAGGTGGCTCGGGCATCTGATTAGGATGCCCCCTGGACGCCTCCCTGGTGAGGTGTTCCGGGTACGCCCCACCGGAAAGAGACCCCCGGGGAAGACCCAGGACACGCTGGATAGACTATGTCTCTCGGCTGGCCTGGGAACGCCTTGGGATCTGCCCGGAGGAGCTGGAAGAAGTGGCCGGAGAGAGGGAAGTCTGGGCATCCCTACTGGAGCTGCTGCCCCCACGACCCGATCTCGGATAAGTGAAAGAGAATGGATGGATGAATGGATTGAATCAAAGATATTTGTGTTAAAATGTAGGAAGCAAAAGTAAAAAAAAAGCAATCAGAAAAAGCTCATATAAGATTACAATTTTAAATCACTGAACTTGTTTGTAATGTTTTATTAAATAAACACAGAGTTCAATTCACTTTAAAATGAACTTTTTTTCAGTTGAGCGTTGTATTTGACTGAAAAAAGATTCATTAAATGTGTCTCTGAAAGAGAGAGTCAACAGTTGGGTGAGGAACCATGAAGGACCGCGAGGGACCGGTAAAGTCTGGTAAAGTGTGTGAAGGTTGGGGATGATTGTTGTGTGTGTGTCAAAACCTCATTTCTTTTCTCAGTGTTTCACACTTTACCCATAAACCCTCGACCACATCCCTTTGAACTGTGATATAAATGTATGCATGCATTTACCATAATCATGAGCACACAAAGATTCATATAGAAACCCCTTACACTATGAGACAAGGTTTAATTTCATGCCTCCCAGAATAATAACCCACCAACTGTTCACTCTAGCTGTCATGATTCTCTAAGCAAAGGCCTGTTTTTTGTCTGACGTTTATGAATTTAGAAAGTGTGCAAGCCCAAATCAGACTCTAAAGCCTTTTCATCATAAATGGGACAAAGTGGAAGCTGAAACAAGCTGCCTTCCATGTGTAATGACTCCTTTTGGGCAACAAGAGTTAAAGCACAAAAACTTTGTTAGAATAAATTACGAAATAAGGTTATTCTGTGGAAAGGCCTACCTCAGCTTGGTTTTGCTGCTGAGAAAAATAAACACCCACCTTTAGTTAGTGAAGGAAGGGACTACAATGTAGAGGGACTTTAGTACTACACTCTGCGTAGTCTTTTAATTGTGACCTTTTAAGAATGACCTTGTTTGACCTGAGGTGAAGGCCAAGTAATGGAAAAAAAGCTTCCTTTCTTGTCAGCTTGACCTGAAGTAGCTCATGACTTCACTTAATATCCAGCTGACTACTAGATCAGTAAAAAACAATGAAGGTGTTTATCTTTACAGACACAGACTTTCTTGGCTTTGGAAACCTTGTGTCTGAATGGGTTTCCTCCAGATGTTCCGGTTCCAGGTCATCAGGCTGAGCACAGCACATCCTCCCACAGCACATCCTGCATGTCAGGTGGGTGAGATGGGGCAGCGGTGGCCTATTGTTTAGGGAGTTGGCCTCAGGATCAGAAGGTCATGGGTTCAAAACAACCAGTTTCACTGAGGGAGGGTATGAGACAGGAAGAGAATGGGCGAAGAGTTAAATAGTGTTAGTAGTGTGAAGTTTATTAAAATCTTGCTGCAGCTTCCTGTCTCTCAAAACAGTCCTGTCTCCTGTTTCGTTTTGTTGGGTTTTTTTTTTGCAATAGTAAGTTTATTCTTAAGTTTCATGAATTCATTGGTTCTCTCTACTAGCAGGAGCGGTGCAGAGGGTCTCTGGTTTGATTCTCAGGTGGGACATTCCGGGTTTTTTCTGTGCGGAGTTTGTTCTCCCCGTGTTTCCTCCGGATGCTCTGCTTTCCTCCAGCTGTCCAAAGACGTGTGTCAAGTGGACTGGAGATGTTAAATTGTCCCTTTAGGTGTGAGTGTGTGTGTTTGTCTATATGTCTATCCTGTGATGGACTGATGATCAGTCAGTTTTGTTTCCCTGCCATTCGCCCTGTGAGTGCTGGGATAGACTCCAGCACCCCTCATGACCTTTATCAGGAGAAATAGCTTAGAAAATGAGTGAGTGAGTGTCCAAAGATGTGTATCAGGTGGATGGAAGATGTTAAATTGCACCTTTGGTGTGAGTGTTAGTCTGTCTGGCTGCCCTGTGATGGATTGGTCTTTTACCCTATGGTTTGGTATATAGAACAATTTAAACAATTAAAAATGATTTCAGATTTTTTTCAGTTTCAATTGGAATTCTAATCAAGCAAGAGAACACTTTAAATCGTGTGTTATTATTATAGTAATGTTGTAGATAATGTATTGTGTCGTATTCATCATTTTTACAAAATAAAACATTAACAAAGAACAAAATCCTTATTTAAAAGTTCTTCAAAATTGGTGATTCATATCATTTCTGTTTTACAGATTATCTTTCTCCAGCTCTGGTGTAACCTAAAGTTTGGGGAAGTGTTTAAAGAATTTTGGTTTCCTTAATGTTTGAAAGCATTATTCTTGCAACTGTCGCCATCTTCAGGTAAAAGCCTCAATCTGTTTGGAATCTCTTTACAATAATTACTGAGAGTTAACACTCTAGCCTCTGCGATCCCACATAAATCCATGTGAAGGAGGAGCTTCTCAGCATTCTTTTTTGTTAATTAGTCTTAAACAACTATACTTTCCTAAAACTTTTATCAGTTCCTCATGATGATGTTGCTTTGTATTCTAATTAGTACCTTTTAGTTCTGTACATATTTAACAGATATTTTATTCAGGGTGGTGTTTTGTGTTCTAGTTGTGTCCAGCTCAGCCTGAAGCTGACAGAATCAGGACAAGTAGATGTTTTAGGGTTTCTGTACAGGCTGGATTATGGCCTTTTTTGATAGAATAGAAGTTTTTTTAGTTGGTCTGTGCAGATTAATTTATGTTACATATTCCTCATTACAACTTGCCAAAATCTGGAGACTCCAACACTTGGTGCGGTCCTTGAATGCATGCAGATCATATGTATTCATTAAACCCGTTCTTATTTGCAATTTGCTCGCTCAGACACACTGCTCATGCTTTCCTTCACATCCATGGTTATCAGACATTGTCAACACATCTACACACAAGCTACACACAACAATCTAAATCCTACTAATTAAAGACACTTTAACTTCCAGCTGAAGACCGTAAAGAAAAGTAGATGGCAGAAAAACTGCACAGCAACAAATTAAGGTAGGTTTTTACCAGATAATTCCATTAGTGCTCAATCTGGCAACAGTATAGTTTGTGATTATTTCAGTAGTACTCTGACTAATTCAAAGAAACATTCAGATGTTTGTATGGAACTCAAATATGTTTGCAATCTTTTTTTTCTATTTTACTCCTTTGGTTCAGCTATGGGTGACAGGAGCTCCACGGGCAACTAAATTGCAGTACTTTCTTATGACTTCCCACCAAACTCTCACAAACCGTGAACTCAAACAGTGTATAAATTTGTTTTTTTTTTAAGAAGCTTGTTTTAATGGTCATCTGTGGCTGTATAACAGACATATAATATAGCACCATGACAAAATCAATATCCTAAATATTTTTCACAGTTAATTTTACAGAAATGAATCTCAGAATTGTTACTCGTTAGGAGATCTTGAATTAGGTCCCTCTGCAGGTATCCTTTAGCTTTGCATGTGGCGTCAATATATGCTCTATATTAAAGGGCCTTCACAGGCCCAACTACATTATTTTTCGAGGCAGCCCACACTCATCCCCTAATATATAGGCAGGACACCTACAGCGGGTACCTGACATGGGGGCACCTGCTTTCCAAGTCGCAACAGATTGGGCTGCACTGAAAAATGTAGCATCAAGTTGTCAAAGACAGCAAGAAGTTTTAGGTTCCTCGGTTGAATAGGTATTTGAATTCTTCCCTATGCAGTTCCTTACTGCTGCCAAGTTTCAGTTTCCCAGGTCCAAGCTTAAGTACTTTTTATTTATATTATTTCATAATGAACTCTCCATTATTCTCTGCCATTATCTGTTAAGGTTTTAAGGTTAAGGTTTTAAACATGAAAAATAAACATGGTATCTGTGGTTGTAGATATGTTTCTGTAATACTGAGATGAACCGATGGTCTGTCCTGGGTATTTGCCTTTCCACCTTGGTGAGGATGGGCAGCTCAGAGAATTGATGGATTGGATGGATGCTTACGCCCTTATAGGGCAGTGGTGGCCTAGTGGTTAGGGAGTTGGCTGGATCGGAAGATTGTGGGTTCGATTCCCTCACCAGTAGGTTGCCCTGAGGTACCCTTGAGCAAGCTACTGTCCCCGTCACTGCTCCCCGGGCACTATCATTGCTGCACGGTGTTTGCATGGGTTAAATGCAGAGGTCGTGGGCAGCGGTGGCCTAGTGCTTAGGGAATTGGCCCCAGATTGGAAGATTGTGGGTTCAAGGTACCGTTCCATGTCACTGCTCCCTGGGTGCTTTGATAGCTGCCCCCTGCTGCACTGTGTTTGAGTGCATGGATTAAATGCAGAGGTCTAATGTCAGTGTGGTTCACAGTGTGGTTCACACTGTGCTCGCAATGAGGAGTTGTCACTTTCACTGCACTTTTCAACACTCTTAGGGTTCATGTAGCTGAACCTGCTGTAAAGCAGTAGATACAGTAACTGCAGTTTTCCAGGTCTGTAGGAACGTGATTCTATAAAATAATATGTTAAATAAAATAATGTTCCATTTATTCAATTGTTCAGCAATACTTTCAAGTAAAGGATAAAAGCAATTTTGTGGAAACAAAGTCATTGTAATAGTTTATTCTTATTTACCCTATTCATCAAGTCTTGCAAAAAGCAGCAAAGGCCTCAAAATAGACCCAGTATTGACTAGAGAGAGAGCGTGAGAGAGAGTGAGAGAGAGAAAGCAGAGACATTACTGTTGTATTACTGCAGATTGCTAATTTGCATACTAATTAAGCATCAGCCAATCGCACACATATATAGTACCTTGAGTATGACAGGTGTCAAAAATGGTAATGGTGAAAAATAACTAGATTTTTTTCTTTTTGATCAATGAAATTACTGGAACAACAAAAATCAAGATTCTAAGGTTTGCTTTTGCCTATTGAATGTATGAAATAACAAGTACTGCAATAGAGTTGAATACTATAGCCTTCAAGTTCCCCACAAGCTCAAACATAACTAATACTCTGGTTCAAGTCACCTTGAGCTCGACCTGCACAAAATAGAAGCTTAATTTAATAGAAGCTTAAATATAACAATTTTTATGTTTATGATAACGACTCTTAATGATAAGCTTTTTTCATTTGAGAATGTGGTTCTGACTCATGCTATGGCTGCATGTTGTTTATGAGAACTGAAACCCTTATTGTTGAAATTCTAAAGAGACCAGAATTTGATTCTTAAATCAGTCCCTTAAACGAGCTCTATTCATAACTGGGATTTACATTCATGATAGAAGCCCCCACTCAATAACAACCCAAAGGCCATAAGCGCTCTAACTTGACTGGAACAACCACAGTGTACTCACATCCATCACCGTGAAGCCAGTTCTATTGATCCTTTTGTACATGGTCTTCACTCTTGTAGTGACGACCTCTAGGTTGCGTTGAGTTTGGTTCTACTTTTAGATATTTATTTGTTTAAGGAATGATGAACAGCTAAGATTTCAACACACTTTCTTTTTACATTGCTCGCAAAGTGTGCTTATAGAGGTTTGGAACAAAAACTGAAAAGCTAACATCTCCATTATGGATGATTAATAAAGAGGTTTTTTTTCCTCTTCAAATTGATCTTTTTCAGCAGCAAACATAAAACCAAGCTTAAAACTCTGTGTGCGCTTCATATGAAATAAGATTACTCTTTAATATTTTGAGTATACGTTGTTGTAAATGTTCCAGGTTTTAGGTCTACTTACCGATAAGTGCAAGAAGTGCAGATAATTCCAAATTTCATGAACTTTGACCAAGTTATAAACACAGAAATGGATTATCAAGACACTGTATGGAGTATAAGGTACCGTCCCCGTTGGTTCGCTCTTCCCTGCGATGGGCTCGGCGACCTGTCCAGGGTGTGTCCCCATCTTTCGCCCTGTGTGAGCTGGGATGGACTCCAGCACCCCCCACAACCCTAATTAGGACAAGCAGCCCGGATAATGAATGAATGAATGTATCTTTCATACATTTACAGCATTTAGCAGACGCTCTTTTCCAGAGCGACTTCTATGTCTTAATCATAGGGTTATTCAGGTCTTGCCCAGGGACCCAGTGGTGGTAGTGCTGGAGGAGGGATTTGAACCTGGGACTTCTTGATCCAGAAGACCACCCATAAACCATACTATTGAGTACAGCATCCAACCACACATCTTGGTCCAGAACTGCTTGATGGGCTTTGGAGCCACCATAAGTGTGATAACTAGTTATACAAGCACCTTAACACAGCAACTGTTTTAGAATTGGTGGTGTGTACTCGCTATAATTGAACTTGATAAAGTTTTTGTAAGTTCCATATATCAAGTGTTAGTGTTGTGAAGAGTTGTTTAAATAATTTTTAACTGTATTATTTTTTGGTAAGGTGTTAAAGTAGAAGTGTTTTACTAACTCTGCTGCTGCTGATGAGTAGTTTTGACAGATTACCGTAATTGTGAAGATTGGTGACATAATACTTAGAGCTAACTTGACAGAGCATTTTTAGGTCTGCGTCTATTATTTTGGGTGGCGGTGGTCTAGTGGTAGGGTACTTGCCTACGGACCTCTGGATCAGGAGGTCCCTGGTTCGAATCCCACCTCTAGCACTACCATCACTGGGTCCCTGAGCAAGACCCTTGACCCTGAGTTGCTCCAGGGGGACTGTCACTGTAATTAGGACAAGTAAGTCGCTCTGGATAAGAGCGTCTGCTAAATGCCGTAAATGTATTATTTCTGTTCATTGTGTGATGAGCTGTCAGCTCTGTTGCTTGGTGTAAGTTATACAGGGAGCAGTATTTTAAAAATATAATATATATTAATACCACTATATAGAAATGGAGATTATGAGATGAAAAGAAAGAGAGGTCCTACACATAATGGTCAGAAAGCTGTCCTATGATTGGCTGGCAAAGATTACTTTTACCATATCTACCATAAATGAGAAAACTAGTCCAGATATACATACGTCTTTCAAAGGTTTTTTTTTTCTTGTGAATTTTGCCCCATTTTCCAGGAGCAAAAATTCAATCTGTCTTTTTCTTTACCCAGTGTGCTAAGCAGCATTACAGGTCTTGTGTGAGACTTTAGTTGCTTTATGCATGAATGGGTGAGAATTTGAGAAAGGTTTGGTGGAACTTAGTTTTCAGGTACTGAAATATTCATAGTGCATTAATTATATTTGAAAACATTTAAATAAAAAACATTGCACAATTCTGACTTATTCTGCTGCACTAGTGTTCTCATTAACGGTGGAGAAAACCCTATATATAAGTTTTTTTTCAGTTTCACCATGACTGAGAACACTAGTCATATCTCAGGATATTTAAAAACTGGTAAACTTTAACTACTTCTGATTGGTTGTAACTTAATTAATATGCAAATGAACACTGTGGGACATAACTTATACCAATTCCTTCTTAGACTCCCATGTTAACATTTTCCCTCTCAATACAATGGTGGTGTCTCTCGTCCTTTCTCTCTCAGTAAAAGCAGGGTTACAGGGAACGAGATGGAGGTGAGCTGAGACTCAGCAGCTCCTCCCAGTAACTGCAATGGAGCGCGTACTGACTGGAAGACTCGCAGACTTAGAGCTGAAAGTAGACCTTCAGACGGACATTTCAGTGGAAAAGTGGAAAGAACACCTCTAATACACAGACGCCTCAGTAGAGCTGTTTAATGACACACAGTTTTATTGAAGTCCATCACTTTGGCAGCTAAATCACTGAAAAGAATGTTTCAGAAAGTGATATAGTCCACAAGTCCAACTGGAATTATCTTCACCACTTTAATACTAATTGACTGGAGAATCCTGATCTGTTTAAGGCAGAAACATTCTTTCCCTGGCATTAGCATGGAATCCACAGCCTGCAAGAAATATCAAAGACGCCACACTGTTAACTTTAAAACAGACACACCAATAGACAACCAAGAAATCATTTCTTAATTAACAAATGTACAAATATAATTTTTAGTTAAAGCATGAGTTAAAGTAGGAACAACAGACATAAATATACTGTTATTGAAGTGAAGTATGCTTCAATAACAGTATATTTAACAGTATATTTTTTGGTATATATTATTATTATTATTAAATATTACAAAATCCAGAGCAGCTAAAGTGATTTTTTGCATCTGCAAAACTAAGGTTATCTCCCATTGGCTGAATTACTGAAAAAAAAAATACAGTAACTGTTTTGTGTCATGCAAAAGAATAATATTCAATCAGCTGTCATGGTGACTCAAGAGAAATTATAAGTTTATCCTGTCAGCGTGTCTTTGTTAAATCCCAGTCACTGCAGACCAATTCTGCCCAATGTATGAAATGTAACAGGTGGAGGTTGATAATGGGGAGGTTGAATTAAACCTGTGTCTGCTTTACAGGAGTTCAAACTCTTGGAATGTAAACTAAAACTAAGGACCAGTGACCTGTTAATAAGCAGAGAGAACATGCCAGAGGAAGTAAGGAGAGGTAAACTGCTATCAAGCTTCCAATAAATTCAAGGTTTTAGATCACTGAAACTGTCAATCTTGTCATATTACAGTATACATGTCATTTGTCAGTTCATTATTTGCTTTTTCAGTTCATTATTAGCAACCTCAAACTCCAAAATTTCAAGTTCACTGTAGCACTCCAAACAAACAGCTTAACTTCTCTCTAAATGCCAGTGGTCACTGACCCACAACTTCCCGTGATTTCCTAAAGTTACCCATAATATTACTTAAATAAACCAACACCTCAGCCTCAGTAAAGTCAATGCACATGAACAAAACCTGCATTTTTTTTCACAGTAACATACCTGCTTTCCTTGATTTTCTTTCTTTCAGCCTGGAGTAGTTGTGCCACCACCTTGTGCTCAGAGAAGACCAGCCTGTTTAAATGTAAATCAGCTGTTTTTAGTCTCTCTTTAAAGAGCATAATGTGGAAGTGGCTAATAGCTGTATCTGCCTGCCCATGCATGCTTGTTGGCCAGTGCAACAATCATGGATGTGAAGTCTAGCAACCCATCAGTTACTAACGTTTTACAAAACCCCAGGAAAGTGATACTAAATGCCTGATGTAAAATATTGAAAAGAATATATAAAGTTGTTTTTTTTGGGAAAAAAAAAAGGGTTTCAATGTTTTTCCTTCCAATTAACCCAATTTCATCTAATTTCACCTAATAGTGAATGACATTATGCTACTGTACCAAAAGTGTGTGCAAACTCACACTACCTACTAACAAACAAAACAGAAACCTGGAAATCAGGGCACATGGAAGAAAACCATGTAGATCATGTAGACTCCACATAGAATGGACCTGCAAAGTGGTCCCAGAACCTTCTCGCTTTGAGAGGACAGTACCACCAACATCACCAAAATGCACCCCCTTGTGTAAAATATATAATTTCAGTAATTATAGCACCCCAGTGGCTTTTTCTGTCACACTGCTTCATACTGATGGGTTATCTGAACTCTTCTGCCATCTTCAGGTAAGCTTGCAGAAATTACACTGGTTGGGTTTCTTCCATTTCCATTTACGGCTTTTAGTGGACGCTCTTATCTAGAGCGACTTCCAATTTCAACTCTTGACTTAAAGTGGGGCTTTAGGCTGCATATATGAGTAGAACTCGGTAAAGAGAATGGTACCTGCATGGTCAAAGGGACAGTCTCTCTGGAGCAACTTGGGGTTTTGCTGAGGAACCCAACGGAGGTAGTGCTCGAGGTGGGATTTTAACCTGTGACCTCTTGTATCCTACCACTAGACCAACGTTGATTCGTGTAGGTGCCTAAGAAGAGAGTTCATTCTTGATTGAAAATAAAATAAGTATAAGACTGCATAGAAGAAAATAAAACAAGAGTTAGCAACATTCATCAAATATTGCATAATGTAACCTTTCAAAATAGAACTGACACCAAATTTTTGTTCTAAACAGGATCTGTTCCAAAAAGGAATTATAAATAAAATGTGTCAGTTTGAAGAACTATTTAAAAGCTAAAAGAATCTTATCATGTGAGGTTGTAAACTGATAAAGTTCTTTTAATTTTAAAAAAGGTTGTTCATGTTCACATCTTATTTACAAAAATGGAAAATAACCATCTATTGAAAAGCTCTTAGGGAAACCAAATATAGTTCTGAAGCATTATGCAAAGAACTTCTGATATTCATATTTTTGAGATTGAAGTTTTTACTTATATTATTTACTTATTTATTTATTAGTGATGAAAATTGCTAATTTGTAGCAATAATTAATACACACTACACTATGTTCCATGTGCCATGTGCTACATCTAAAGTTTGACTGACATTTTCAGTCTGCACAAAACCACACAACCCCCCTCCCCCCAACCCCCCTTCTCATACACACTGGACACAAATAACAACAAGCAGCTGATCGAGCAGCAAACTTCGCGGTCTCGGACACAACGCTTTCTTGATAAAAAAAAAAAAACTTCCACATTTAACGTTAGTGTTACCATGACATCCTCTTTTGTGCTGTGTTTATCGTGGGGCATGTACAGCGTAGACTGTCCGTCCAACTATGTAGACTCTTATACCTGTAGGAAATGCGTAACTGTAACGCAGTTGGAGGACAGGATTCGTGTTCTGGAGGGGCACATTAGCACTTTATCTCAGCGTAGTCAGAATCGGGTGTGGCGTAGTTCGGCTCGGGTGATCGGAGGCAGCTGGCCGGATGGAGGCTTCGGCTGTAGACCCTCCTGGCACAGCCGTATGGTTCAGACCAGCAGCACCATGTGCATGTCAAAGAGCAGCTGGGTGACACACACCGTAAGCAGGTCAGGGCGCTCAAAAAGAATGGACCTCCTGCACCGAGTCTTCAGTCGTGACCAGCAGGTACTTTCTACTCTGGCAGCCAGCTGCTGAAGCGGAGAAAGGTGCTCATAATTAGCGACTGTCGTTAGGAATGTTAGCGTTCCTAGCCGTCCCTAACCAGCGGTCTCTGTGAGAAATGCCTCCCGGGGCAAGTGTCTCTGACATCGAGAGCGCGATTGGACTCTTATTCAGCTTAATGAAGTTCGACAGCCAGTTTGTTCACGCTTTGGAACTAACGATATAAAGTCCCAACAATCGGTATTAAAGAGGAACTTCATCTCTATGTGTTCAAAAAGCTGAAACTAAATGTCCAGAACTTATTGTGTCCTGGTCACCAATTCTCTTTAGAGGAGATGCAACCTACAGTAGGCTACTCTTTCAACCGCTGGCTAGAGACTTGGTGTGCATCTAAAGCTTATAGCCTTCATAAATAATTGGGACCTCTTTTGGGAAACGGCCTGGCCTTTATAAAAGGGACGGTGCTTCTGCATCCTAACTGGAGAGGATCATACATGCTTTCCCCAAATATGGCGAAAAAGCAAAATTTGCCACAGTGATCTTTAGAGCACCACCCAGGTCACCAGTCCTGTGATCTTAAATCACCGCTTTGCTTTATTATCCACTACCCAGTACACTCCTGGCAGAAACCCAGGTTCCTTATAGCTACGGCATCCCCTATGTCACACATTAGCTTAGAACCAGGCTCCTACTCATCATTACCAGAGGAATATCTATTCTTAGTACGATAAGGAAGCAGCATAGATGCCAATCTGGGGGCTCCTGTGCCGGTAACCTGCTCACAGTACCAATCATAAAAACAAATAAAACACAGCGTCCGACTAAAATCAAATGCTCACTGCTAAATGTTCACTCCTTAGGAAACAAAGGCAGTGCAATGTCAGATATTACTTCGACACAAAGTCAGATATCTGTCTGCATTCAAACTTGGCTTAAACCCACTGACACACCATCCCACTTGAGTGGAAGCCTCCCGGATGGGTTCTCATACCTGCATAAATCACGCTCAGTGAGGGCGTGGTGGTGGCCTGGCTGCAATTTTTGATGAATCATTTAAGGTTGATTCAAAAACTACTGAGAAGCTTCCACACATTGAAGAGTGATGCTGCTAACACATTAAGGTCTGATTTAGCGGTCCATATCCTATTGGTTTATAGACCTCAGGACCATATGCTGCCTTTATCAATGAATTTGGCAATCTGCTCTCTGACGATTTGTTAGGTTTACCCTAGATTCGTGATGTTAGGTGACTTTAACATATGTTATTGATACAGAGCGGATGCAGGTGCCAAAAACTTCCTAACGCTCCTCGATTCACATCGGTTGCACCAAGCGTATATCCAGGACCTACCCATGTGTACAAGGACACCGCACGTTAGATCCTAATTGCTCATATGGACTTGACATTGATACTGTACTGGTCCACTCCTTAAATAAACTTTTTCGACCATTCTTTAATCGCGTTTGAGATTAATATATGTCTCACCGTACCCCTCCAGTGAAAGGATTTAGTACAACCACGACACTAAACGAGATAAATATTATTTCAGTTTATGGAGGCGTAACAGGAGATAGATTTCACCTGTAACAAAACTGTTAATGACATCACCGACATGTACAATACAGTAGTTGGGCAGATCCTTGATCAGGTCGCCCCAATTAAGACAAAGAAGGTTAGAACTATCAGGCACTCTCCCTGGTTCAATGATCACACACGGGCTGCTAGCGGGAGTGCCGCATAGCTAGAGAAGATGGAGACAACAGGTCTCCAAGCCTCTCAGGCTCTATGGTCTGCTAAACTAAAACAATATAGAAAGCTCTATATAGTGCTCGCACTGGCAAGGTACTCTATTCAAAGCTTAATGAAAACAACAAAGCATAACCTCCACTATTTATTTCAGACACTTTCGCTCAGCTAACAGACAAAAAACTGATAAAAGGCCAGCATGTAGTATTATGCGATAGGTTTCTTAAGTTTTTAATGATAAAATTAACAACGGTAGGCTCCCAAAAATGTGCCTATTAGCCCTCAAATTAATCCATTAGCTGAACAGTGCTCAATATTTTGAAGTGATTTTTAATCTCATCGATAACTCTGAGCTAATTTCTGTGTATAGCCAAAGCAAACTCCACGACCTGTCGGTTAAGATCCCATTCAACCAAGCTCCTGAAGGGAATCCTTAGGAATACTATCAACACCTATACTTGATATCATGAATGCATCCTTGTCCTCAGGTGTAGTCTCCAACCAGTTTAAAACAGCAGTGGTTAGACACAGCTTAAAAAACCTAACTTGGACGCTCACTCACCAAGTAATTATAGACCTATCTCTAATGTCCCGTTTCTCACCAAGATTCCTAGAAAAACTAGTTCTTGAGACAACTGCAGTCATATCTAGACAGCATAACCTCTTAGATAAATTCCAATCAGGTTTCCGGCACGGTACATAGCACAAGAAACTGCTCTATGTAACTAGAGTGAGTGAGATGATATAATAATGGTCTCAGTGATGCAGGAAACATTACTGTTCTTGTTCTGTTGAATCTTAGTGCTGCATTCGATGTACGGTCAGATCACTCATTTTTAGTAAATAGGCTTCACTCCACTGTCGCGTACCGGAACAGCCCTTAAATGGTTCAACTCTATCTCACAAGCCGTTACTACTTCATCCAAATGGATGATTATGGCACCCCCTCACCTATGTCACACTAGTTAACTATAGGAGTCCCACAAAGAAATTCGGTTTGGGCCCAGTGCTCTTCTCCCTCTACATGCTCCCCACTAGCACTATTATCACAGGAAGCATAATGTTGAATTCACCACTCTTACGCTGATGACACTCAGCTATACTTATCGTTTAAATCATGTGATAAAGCATCAACCGGCACTTTAATTAGCTGCCTCAGTGATATTAGGGATTGGATGAATAACAACTACTCTCACTAAACCCGAAAAAACTGAGCTGCTCTTGTTTTTGTAATGGCGATGTAGACTAGGCCAGCTTCATTTTACCGCATATCCGGGATGCAGGGTTGAAGTTTTCAGTTGGTATAACGCGCGTAATCTTGGTATTTATTTTTGATTCAAATCTTTCATTTAATCCCCCATGTAAATGCGGTTAGAAACTGTACTTCCTGCACCTTGGAACATTGCCAGAGCCTACGAGCTTTCTGTCAATGAATTAGAAGTGGTATACATTTGTATACAGTAGATTAGATTACTGCCAATGCCCTACTTTCTGGGAAGCCCCTCAGGGCACAGTGAAAGCACCACAGCGCATTCAGAACACAGCCGCTAGTTGGGAGCAGGAAATGCGACCATATAACTCCCCATACTCTCCTCGCTTCACTGGCTTCCTGTATTGGGTACAGGGCTGACTTCAAGGTCCTCACTCTTAACCTACAAGGCACTTAAAGGTCTTGCCCCAATATACCCTAACCGAACTCTTAATACCTATACACCTAACACCGCCCATAGATCCCAGAATAAAAAGATCTCCTAATTGTCCCTATATAGAAAATAAATGTATAGAACACGAGCCTTCAGTTACAAGCTAGATTGTGGAATTTCAGCTTGCCTGCTTCTGTATGCGGGATGCCGATTCAGTCTCGGATCTTTTAAATCACGGCTGAACTTGCACTTGTTTGGATTTAGCTTACCGCACCAATCACCATAATTGCACCACTAGTAATGTAAGCTGGGTGCTTGCTGTACACATGCCATCACTTGCACTGTTCATTCTGTGTGTCTGTCACTACTGGATCCTGCTCTGTTTGGTACCTGGAAGCCAACTTAGGACTCCTCACTGATCCTGGGTTTAAAGAGCCAAACTAACTCTGTACCTGTTAGTACCTGGGGTTGGGTAGCCGGTTGACCTTGGACCCTCCAGAGGTTTTTTTCTCCACATAGTGGAGTTTTTGTTCCTCTCCTCCGTAGTCGTCCGGCTTAAACATCTTAAACATCTATTACTGTAACCTGTTATCAATGTAAAGTGCCTTGGGGCAACTTTGTTGTAAAAGGCGCTATACAAGAATAAATTGAATTGAAATTGAATTGAAATAGTTTTGGTCCCAACCTCTATAGATTTCTCTATACTTGATCTTATATAGAAGTCAAACTGTGCTTGTTTTACTCAGAATAAAGTTATTTAAAGTAAACCGCAATGAGAACCTGCTTTCAGGATGAGAAACAGACTCTGCTTGTCTTCTGGCTGTGGGGTGGGTTTAAACTTATTTCCTTTCAAAACAAAGATAGCAGCAGTTTTAGCTCATGTATCACATGCACACTTTGATATATAACTGGTGCTTTAGCATTTCTGCTGTAACAGTGTTCTTGCTGCGTTTGAATTGCTCAAAAAATACTGTAGAAATTTGTAAACATATCACACCAATGGACATAGAAGTGGTCTGATACTGTGATTAACTTATTGTGATCCTTTGTCAAGATTTAGATAAGGGAAAAAAAAGAGGAAGAATGGGCTTAACCATTAAGGCAAAAATCCAAAAATTATGGCATAACATTTCTGCAATTTAAACACATTAAATATTAGTGAAGAGGAAACAGGCCTTCACCTCTGGTCCTGGACAGTGTCCAGGAGAATCTGCTTGAGCACAATCACTTTATTGGTCATTAAACAGATGAACTGAGCCTGGAATGTTTGAGCAGGACTTTAACCAAACTGAGCTGGACTCCAGCTGTGGAACTGAAGAGCCCTGATGTAAATATATGAATACAGCTCTAGAAAGTTAACACAAAGTGTAATGCTTCACCTTCCATGTGACAGCATATCACTGCTGTTTTGTCAAAGGTTTTCCAGCAGAGTAACTCCAGGATTAGGAAAAAATAGAAGAATTATTCTATTTTACTGTGAGTTCTTTTAATAATTTCTATATAATTGTTCATTATGAAAAAAAAAGGAAAGCTGGTAACTGTGTTAAATTGTGTCCCAACAGGCACTCTTTGTAAATGCAGAATAGTAACAGTGCATGCAAGTGACTGAACACATTTATGAACTCATTTATATATTATATAATATATTTACTTCATAGATTTAAGGAGTTTAAGTAAAACCAAGTGCAAACAGGGAACAGAGCTGAACATTTTAATGCACAATTTCTGTTCATTTGATGAGTTTAACATATTTGGGTGCACTGTGTTAACACATTTATATTAAATTTACAGTAATCAGTGCAAAAACACAGAAACTATTGTGCATTCACCAAAGAGAAAATGTTCAAATGTTTGCACGGAACTTTATATGAAAATGGTTACCTGACTTTAACTGAATGATTCTCTCCTCTGCAGTGTGGTCCATGGTTTTGAAACAAATATGTTTCTGTTCAGAAATCGTCAGCTCTCTGCCAGTGTCCAGCACTTCAGCTCAGACAGTACTGATCAGATCTGTGGGAGAATCTGTTACATTCCCTACTCCAATACCTGTATCTGGCAGAATTCTACGAAGGGAGCACCATTGGACAAGTGTTCAATAATCAGAAAATATCTTATAGAGAGTTTAAGAATTATCTAGACTGGAACAGTCAGAGCGGGTTCTTCAGCATCTCACATTGGAGGATGATTCAGGACTTTATGCTGTAGGCATTCTGAATGACTTGAAAAATTATAGACCGGTATCTCTTCTCCCCTTTCTCTCCAAAATCTTAGAATGAGCAGTATATAATCAACTCAATGTTTTCTTATCTCAAAAACAGTCCACTCCATGAAATTTGACAACTGGCGTTCCCCAAGGATACTCTCTCATGGGTTTTCCTATCATTCTTATGCAGACGACACCCAACTTATCCTCTCTTTTCCCTCCTACGATCAACAGGTTTCTACCCGAATCTCTAACTGCCTGGCTGACATCTCTGCATGGATGACAGCTCACCACCTCAAGCTCAACCCTAACAAGACTGAGCTTCTCTACCTAGAAGGCCATCAAACACTGTGACAGGACCTTCACATCTCCTTTAGCGGTTCACTTCTCGTCCCATCTAGAACTGCTAGGAATCTTTGTGTCACTTTTGACAATGAGCTCTCCTTCTCCTCTCATGTTCTTAATCTTTCTAGGTCCTGCCGACACCTTCTGCCAGAAACAAAACGTCAAACTGATTCTGAGGCGTACACAAAGGGTATTTCTAAGATATCTGATTTTTAAAATGATTTTACTAAACAAAAATGTGAGTCAAGATGTTAGTTCTTCACTAGTTACACAGATCCCACTGATTACATGATAGATTTCATATGGTGAATATCTTCAGTCCATACAAAATCTGACATTTTTGAAAATGTGACATGACAGACTATATTTTAATGTGAGCAAAAGGTAAACAGCAGTAAGTAATGTTTGTCCCTTTAGAGGGCTGGAGGGACATTTTTGTGTATTTGATGATGTTATCAGTCTTAATCTAACATTCTTAACTCCCCACCAACTCCTCACCCCAACATAAACACAGCCAGTCTCCCATTTCCCTCCCCTTCCACATTCGCCAGAATTAATGTTGACCCCTCCTATGATAAAAATATAGCTGATAACATCCCTGCAGACATTCTTCAACTGAAGAAAAGCAGCCCATGGTTAAGTTTAAGGGTTAATAACAAATCATGTAAATAACATTCTCTCTCTCTCTCTCTCTCTCTCTCTCTCTCTCTCTCTCTCTCTATGATCTATGTAGCAGCCGGACCTTAATGCAGAACAGGAGCTTTGAACAATTTACAATAACCAAGTGGCCTCCTGCCACAGTAGAGCACAGACACAAACAGGAAAACAGTGGTTATACTAGATGCGCAGTCTATTTTTTCTCACTTAGTGAGTGTTACGCAGCTTTAGTGCAGATTAATGAAAGCCGTGTGCTTTTTTTAATTCCCCAAAACTATTAGTGCACATTGCAGTCTGGAGTAAATAAATAACATTTTAAAAACATTTCAATATTCTAAACATTTTTATTGGTATTTCTTTGTTTTGCAGTGCTGCATGCAGGATGATTTCGTGTGCGTGTGTGTGTGTGTGTGTGTGTGTGTGTGTGTGTGTGTAAGCCACAGTGGCATAACAAGGTGTTTGATTGTATGGTTCTAGTTGTAACCGAGTTTGCCTTGAGAATTTCATTGGTAGAGCACCAAGCTAAAAAAAAAAAAAAAAGGCAGAAGAGCAGTGAGACAAGGACTGTCACCTTAACCATGTACTTCACACATTTACTTTGTGGCTGAGATGCTGCTGCACACATACTTCTTTTTTGCAAGAGCTGCACTTACAGCTGATTGGTGCAGATTTACATTTACATTTACGGCTTTTAGCAGACGCTCTTATCCAGAGCGACTTCCATGTCCTAATTACAGGGACAGTCCCCCCTGGAGCAATTCAGGGCAATTCTTGCTCAGGGACCCAGTTATGGTAGTGCCAGAGGTGGGATTCGAACCTGGGACTTGAGCCATAGGTCTTTAGGCAAGTACCCTACCACTAGACCACCACCACCACCCACAGTGGTAAATACATTAGATAATGAACACAGCTTCTGCACATGTAGAGATTTTTGTGGCGATTTTAGGCTCTATTAGCAAACACACACTCACACACACACAATCACTAGCAGTAGTAGATCAGTTCTACTGTTCACTAGAAGAGAGCAGCATTGAAAGTGGTAATTTATTGAGTCTTAGGCCTAACTGACATATTGCAGTTCACAGACTCATTTTTAACAGTTCTCTAAAGACATGAAATTGTGGTTGAGAAGTTTTAAAGAAATCCAGGCCATTATTAACACAGACGAAAACTGCTTGTGGTGTCCCGTGATCATGCTGTTGTGCACCAAGTAAAATAAAAAAGGTAATAAGATGTTGGCTGTGAACAGTAATTCTGTTGGGCTTCGAGCTGAGTAATGCATGCATGTGTGAGAGATTCATACTAACCCCTTCATTAACAATTTCTAAGCAGTCAGAGCAGTCAGGATACGTCACGCTTTTATGAGTTAATTTCTTTTGAACTTAGTAATGGAAGACTGACTCCATTTGGGACAGGACGGCACCTTGCTCAAGGGTACCTCAGGGCAACCTATTGAGAAGGGACGCCCTAACCACTAGGCCACAGAGTCTTGTTTATTTTTAAGCGTCTCTCCCATTTCTGTTATCTTCTGTTTATTCAGCATGTGTGTCTAAGTGTTCTCCTAAGAGACTCACAGTCATTACATAGGATGCAGGAAGATTCAAAGTCATGATTCTATTCAGTTTAAGTTATTATTATTTGATTAATTTTGATGTTTTCATATAGAAAACATTGAAAAAGGGTGGGGTTGATACGTCTCCATGACATTCTAGTGTTTCTCTCCAGGCAGATAGAATGTACTGTGGAGCCACCCACTCTTGGCTTTAGCTTGAAATTTGAGTAAGAGACTAGTTGCATCAGTTTCTAAGCATGAGTTGAGTCTCTAAAGATGAGTAGTAGGTGTGAAAGAATATTTGTGTATAATATGAACATGCAAAAAAAAAAAAAATGTTATTGTAGAAAATTTGTAAATAATATAAAAAAGAAAGGAAAAAAGAAATGACCTAAACTCCCATTAGCACTGTTGTGTCCTTAGAGACCTACCCTCTGAAAGAGAACCTGTTGAGAACCACTGAGATGTTTTTGTCAAAGGATAAGGAAATGAGCTGGTGGGTGTTCCTGCAAGAGAAACGGATAGCAAACAGCAGGGTGGGATAGCTCACACACACACACACACACACACACACACACACACACACACACACACACACACACACACACACACACACACACACACAAACCGACTGTGCTGTTTGAGTGTCTGTTGCTGTATGTTGTCTAGGAGACGAAGATCACAGAGGATTAATGCTACAGACAGTGGCTGTTTTTAACGTGTTCATCAGCTTGAAGTTTATACTTCAATTAAGTTTATTTTTTTGTTTCCTTAACAATGTTAACCATCACTTCCCTCTTTAGCATATATTACACAAAACACTGCGGAACCCTTCAGTCTCCACCCCTCAATGGAACAATGAAGCGATGCTGCTGAAAATGAAGACATGTTTCCTACATAAGCGATGGCTTCTTCTGTTCTTTTGTTTATCAGGTAAGATTTCAAATGTAGCTTCTTCATTCTGAACAATAATAAATGTCCTTTTGTTTTTGTTCTATGGTTACATTGCTAGGTTGTACATAAGCAGAGCTAAATCATGATCTGACCCAGTGATGCAGTGAACAAAGCCTTCAAGTGTGTAGGAGTGATGGTCTCGTTGATCAGTCTTTTGTATGCACTTCAAAATTATGGTCATAGAGTGGATCATAAATAGAGTACAAGCTGTTACGTGAGTTTTTATGTTTATATTCTGAGACTTCTGGTTCACATGGCAGTTACACAGAACAGCTTTTTGGGTGTTTCTTTGACTCTAGGATGGTAATCTATTCAAATATTTGCCTTCCGGGAGGTCATTTGTTTAACATTCATTCCAGTGATGTGAGCAACTGCCATTTATCTTTGTGTTAAGGACATATGAAAAAGTATACAAATTACACACTGTGAGTGGCGTTAAGACATTTTTGGTTTTAATATTTGAAATATTTACAGTGTTCATATCTACATCGTCATTAGACTTTGCACCAATAATTTTGAAAACAAAAAAGGTATTAATTAATCATTAATTAATTAATAAAAGATGTTTTCACTGGGAGGAAAATGCAAGAAACAGCAATCATATTAAAAACAGCTCTCAGACACAATCCTATTAAGCACACTCTGAAAAAGGATACGTAGCCCTAACAAAAGTCCAACATCCCTTTTAGTACTGCTGGTTTGATAATATTCAAGAAGAAAGATCATGGAACCAAAATTATTGTTGTTGTTGTTGTTGTTGTTATTATTATTAATAATAATAATAATATCCTATGAACAGCTATAAGATAAGATTTTTAAGACAAAGAACTATAAGCAATGATCTGCATTCCAGTCATCTCCAAAAAGATCCAAAAAGAAATGCATTAAAAATTTGTGTTTAGGCCAATATATTTTTGTGTGTAAAGTACTGTGATCAGACCAAAACTAAAATAGAACTTTTCTGCAATAATTCAGCAATAAATCATCAATCAGTTGGGGTAAAAATGTAAGCTTAATTTTAATTTCAGGGGAGGGATGTAGACGCATGATTACCACCTGCATTTCCCCCCTTAATATTTACTTTATTCTGTTGCCTCCGGCTGGAGTCACACCTGTGTTGACAAAATATAAAGGTAAAGATGATGGTACACAGTCCAGAGAAAATGGATGTGCAGGATATCAAGCCGGTCATTTCAGGTGAGGGTTGATTAGTTAGGCTAAGTATGTTTATATTTAGTTACTTTGAATAAATTTATATTATGAGTATTAGAATAAAACATCTGAAGAACAACTTCTTGTTGTTGGCTATCAGCCCTACACAGCAAGAAAACAGGAAGCTACAAATGGCTGAAAGGGTTATTCTGGCCAGCGTGTCTTGGAAGTGGTCAGTCTGCTTATACAAGATAACATGTTTATGCTCATTATCTATGCGGGCAGAGCTGTTAGACAGACAGAGAAAATGAATCATAGTAAAGGATATGAATACACACAAAATTTAAGAGAGAAAATCAATGCCCAGCTTCATGTTGGGTCAGACATTTCTATTCTCTATTCTTTTCTGTTCTTATCCTATTTTTTATTCTTATCAAAAAGGAATCATGGACATTTTACCCTTGACATAAGTGGAAAATTTTTAAATCCCCATGCTTGTTTTGGAAACATTAAATCATGCTGGTAAAAAGCACTTATGCTTTCAAGCTTACTTCATTTCATTATCTTAGTGATGGCAGTAAACAGTGTTTATGCTTAGGGTGTAGGCTCTAGGTTAACATGGAGTCCAGACAGTATGATATTACACAAACATTGGTAGCTACTGTTCATACTTATAAATAATTCAGATCAAAGGACAGGGGTTATCTGCGCTATATTAATGAGCGACAAAAACTGTTGTGGAAGTGTTGGACCAATCATAATGCATGCTTTTTTTCTTGACTGCCGGCAGATTAAGCTTATTTGAAGAGGAGCACCATTAGCATAAACACTTGTCCTCTTGGCTCTTAAAAAGTAAACTTGCTTGTAGGAGTTTGGTTTGGGTTTCTTCACAGTAAAAATGCAGAAGTAAATGCGTGTCCAAGAGCTACTGTAGGGTTTCCTAGTAAGGGCTGTGTGGCTCCTCAAAAGACTGACCTCAGAAGCAGTTACAAGAACACATTTACTGATGAAAATAAAAGATCTCAGAGGACATTGTTTGCAGTCCGCTGTATATGATGTCAAAAAAAAAATGTTTATCACACTAGGAAAAATTAAATAAGGTACTGTTCTACAATACAACTGCAATACAATACAATCTCGGGCCAGATGCAACTAAACAGCCCCCGTCCTTAGTACTATCACCTCATTTCACAACAGAAGCTGGAATCTTATGCTGGAACACAGCGCTTCACTCCTTCCAAAATGTTTTCTCCGGTTATATAATTTAATAACAGCAATAAATTAATGTTTAACAAGTTAATTTAACTTTAACATATATAGGTTTGGCTCATTAATAAGATGCATGTATCAGTAATCAGAGGCTGTCAATAAACTGTGTTTAATATGAAAATTAGAATTTTAGAATTAGAATTACTACACCAAGTTGCCTGATATTTATAGAATAACAGAAAAAGATCAACATGAATATATTTATTACATAAAAAAAACAGACTCCCGTCATTATCAACTATGTTTGTTTTCTATATTTGTATGAAAGTATAATACCATAATTAAAATAAAAATTCTCCTTAAATATCAAGCAGGGACAAAAATGTATTGTAAAGTTCAAAATCTCAACATCTTACAGAACAGTTACCCCTAAATCATTCAGTTCCATGTACACTCTGGCTACTACATTCTCTGGCCAATCTTTGTGAAAGTGGCTGTATGTCATTGTGAAACAGCACACAAAACGTAACCTCTGCTTTTCACCCGCACACACACACACACACACACACACACACACACCAGTGGGCACCATTACATCCAGCGGGACCAGGGGAGCAGTGATCAGGACAGTACCTTGTTTGAGGGTATCTCAGGGCAACCTACTGGTCTGGGATTCAAACCCCTGACTTTCAAATCCTGGGCTAACTCCCTAATCACTAGACCCCCACTGCCCCAAAGGGATTTTCCCACACCGGAAGCCAAATCCCGGTCTGCTTGATTGTATGGGAGGGTGATGTGCATAACCCTGTCTAAGTGCAAACATTAGTCCCTGTTTTTTGTTATTCTTTAATCTGTATTAAGTGTGATACTAGCTAGCCAGCAAGCTCTCACAGTTTAGTGTTAATACGCCATTCATATGGAATGTGTGATTCAAACATCCTGCCTTCCCACCAAACATCAGCTCCTAAAGGCAGCATAAGGGAGTAATCAACCAATAAAAAGAGCAAATAAGCACTGTATAGAAAGCAGTGCAACATTAAACAAAATGTGAGATTTGTTTAACATAGTTATTTGCAAGATAAAGTAAAATATTGTGTTTTTATGATAAAATAAATCTCAGGAAACATGATTGCTTTTGTTACTGAATTATTGAAAAGTATCTTTAATCAAGAATGTGACTTCAGAAACAAAACAGTCTTGTTTATTTTTAAGCACATCTCACATTACGCAGCTTCACTTTTTAAACCCAAATAATGTGAATATGTTAAATGTTTGAATTTTAAGGCTTTATTTGAGGCATCACAAAATGAGTCAGACCTTCTTTGAGTGCTTTAGACCATTTTAATAAGAGTTTTAACAGGAACGTTCATGTGAACATTTACTTTTTTAAAGATAAATGACTGAGACTCCAAAGAAGGCTTACAACTTTTTCTTTTCTAGAAATCTTCAGCCGTGTGACAGTATCCACCATTTCTGCTCTTCAGAGGTGGTAATTTCATCTTGCTGTTGAGACTCTGTGACTTTCCCGACTCCAGTCCCTGTTTCTGGCTCTATACGTTTTAATAACAAAAACATTGGACTGGTGCTCAGTAAACAGTCTGATACAGAAATCGATGAGAGGTTTAAGAATCGTCTCCACTGGAACAATCAGAGGGACTTTCTCACTTTCTCTACACCTGAGGACGAGTGATTAGTCTTATACTATAGGAGAGCTCCAAAGAGACAACACAAACAAGACTATCAGCTGAACGTACCAAGCCTCATCTCCAGTTTATCATAAATCATTTCTTACAATGTCCTTGCTTGCTTTAAGGCAACATTTTAATTTGTTTCTCAGAAAAAGTGACAGTCTTCAGGTGACCGAAAGCTCTAACAGCAGCTCTTCAAAGAGATTGAAGCGGTGTCTATTGCTGTGCTTCAGTGAAGAAATGAGAAAGACTGAATCTTTTTGTAGTTTAAAGGAGATGAAAATTCAACCAAACCAACAGCTCCGATCCTGAAGACACACTGGCTCTGGAAATCCAGCAGTTAAACACTGACACCTTCAGCTGTGTGGCTTCCAACCCAGTCAGTAATAAGACGACCAAAGTCAATTTTACACAACACTGTCTTCATAGACGAGGTAAGGAGAGCTGATGGTTTACACATTTAAAACTAAAAAAAGAACATTTTCATATGAGCTGATGTTTCTATCATAATTACTGACATCTTGTAATTATTCAAATTGTTTTTATTCAAATAATTTAAAAACTTATTTCTATACTTTTTACTTCTTTTAATGTTACTTTAATGCAGCTGCTCTAAACTTTTTCATAAAGGCTTAAATCTACACAAACTATACAGGAGTAAAGTAATTTTCTTTATTGCTAGGTGAAGGATTGACAAACTCAGGTCTTTCACTTGTATTATTCTCTCTCTCTCTCTCTCTCTCTAATAGGTGGGAACCAGAAAACAAGAATAGAATACACATTGCTGCAGTTGTTTGCTCTGTGATTTTCACACTGACAGTGGCAGTGGATGTTCCTGTGGTTTCATGGGAGAAAAAAACGCCGAAATGAAACTAGTTTCAGAGAAGGCAGGTATCTGTCGAACTATTAACTTTTAGTAAAACCTGAATGCATACAAATGCAAATAACTGCTCTGTTTTATGTTTACTTAATTCGAACATCTCACACAGAAGTTTTAGCTACTCCTTAGTTTTGTTATAGCCACTCACTTACTCACTCACTCTCTCACTCAATTTCATAAATGCTTAACTTTACTAGTGACGGGGCCAGGGATGGCGCCCATCGCAACCCTCACAGAGCGAAGGTTGGGGAGACACCCCGGACAGTCCATCACAGCAAAACACATTCACACTCACACACAAACATTTACACTTAGGGGCAATTTAGTATCTCCAGTCCAATTTAGAATCCCTGATTGTATGTCTTGTACGGCGGGTGAAACAACCAAACTCCTCACAGAAAACACCTGAGCCAGAAGGCCCTTGTCATAATCAGTGAAATACCATTGCTAATAACAGAATTCATGGACTGTAGCTAAAATAAATATCACAGAGAAGCATATTGTCATTGCCAAAAAAAAAAACAAATAAACAAAAAAAAATCTTGCAAGAGTAATTTTGTGAAAGGAAAAATATATTTTACTTTAAATCATGTGTAAGTTTTTTCATACAAATACACTGGGCAGGGGTAAACAATAAAAGCTATGGACAGTTGGATCAGGCAAAGTTGGATTGAGACAAATTTAGCCTGAACTAGAAAACACTGATGCTGTGTGATGCTGTAAAACTGGTCTTTGTCTGTAGAGTGGTGGTGCTTTCAGTGCTTTGCATGATCATCTATTTTTACTGGAGGATGTGCTGAAGGGTAGTGGGTAGCTTCAACAGAAGAAATACTGGATTAGTATCAGCCTGATAACCCTTTCAATGTCTGGTATTCTAGTATTGACTCTGGTAATACTGGAATGTGTAGAGAACATTACAAAACTTGATTCGCTTCAAGTAATTTTATTTCTTATGATTGAGTGCTGGCCAGCTGTGGTGTACAAGCTGGGGTGCCCAGCATATTCATTGTTGAAATAAATCAGGAAAATCAGCACTTTACTGACCTCCTTTGTTTATCTTTGCAGACCTCTGCAAGTGAAGGGACTACATGATGAAGTGCAATGACTGAGATAAATCATAAAATTCATGCTCTGTGTCAGTGACATTAGATGAACTGACAGACACTGACAGACTTTTGGTCGTATAAGAACATACAGATAGGACAGAGGGCACTTTCCCATGAGCTTTTATGGTTTCATGTCATACAGATACTTCTCGGTGGTTGTGTTAGCGTCCTGTGGTTTAACTGTCTCATGAGGGGTGTATGCATGTGGTGTTTGATTTCATGGCCTGTTTGAACTGGGCATTACAAGAAGAAAGAAGTCATTATTCAAACTAGCTGAAGAAAGTGACAGGAAAGTCCTAAAACTACCTAGCAGTTACAGTGTATCCATGTGGGAGTAACAACTTATCCTCAGATAAATGCACTAATTTGCCCTCTCCCTCTGGAACAGGCAAATATATGTGAACCTGCACCTCAGGAAACAAGTCCGCTAACAACTATCTATGACAAGATTCAACCACGTGAGCCAGACCTTCCAGAGTGGGATCACCTTAACACATGAAAGTGGGCCATCAAGCTTATCGATACAGAAAATTTAGTCTACAGTGAAGCAGGGACGGTGTGTTTATGTCTGAGTGTGTTAATATGTGTTATCTTCATAAAATAAATTATCTGTTAAAAATGGCCATGAAATTTACTCTTAGGTTCCTTAAAGCCACATTTCAACTTGGTGTTAAGGTTCCTTCAGCTTTTAAAAATTTTTTTTTTATAAGCCAACTTACAACACTTTTCAACATTCTTAAAAAAGTGCCATCAAAGGTTTACTGAAGAATCATTTCAGATCCTTGATGAACCATAGCTGTAAAGTTGTGAAGAAGAAAAAGCTAAAACAGTTTTATTTAGCGGAGCTTTCTGTTAATACATTTTAATTATCTTCACATTATAACTTTTTTACCTTATAAGCAATTTCTTATAAATGTCGCATAAATAAGGCTAGTTATAAATGACACTATTATCAACTGCTTTCTTTGTAATACATTTTTCTCTACCATTTTATCTACATTTCTATGATTTATGTATTTATTTATCCATTGTCAATCAATTTACAACGACTAATTATTAAACAATTAATTGTTGAAATTATTGCAAAATGTAAAGCACTGTGAGCTGCGTCTAAATGCCTGAAAATGCTGCATAAATAAGGTTGATTGTTTTTGTTATTTTCTATTATTATTATTATTAGAAACCTTAAAAACCTTTGTCAGATTCAATAATCTCAAATTTCTTTTGAAACAGGACTTTAGAAACTCCCATGTAGTTTATCAATGGCATTGATGAAACAACCCTTTAGGGACCAAAGTTTTTCAAAGTTACAAATACTAAATATTAAATACAATACTGTGCAATTGTGGTGCATTAGACATCTAGATGTCTTGAATGTTTCCAGGTGTAATTACACTGTACAGAAGTGAGATGTGTTGCACTAAACAAGGACAGTTTCTCAAGAAGTCAGACTCTTACAGCACAGCACAACATCACCTGTAAACGCTCAAGGCAGCTGAGGGTATTTCTACACTCTAGATGTTACTGTTTATGAAAAAAAATGAAGAAAAGTGTTTGATGCAAATGAATAGCTATTACTGTAGGTTTGGTAATGCAAATCATACTAAATTATTACTTGTTTGTTCCAAAAACAAATTTCAGCCAGAAGAAAATTGTCCCAGAACAATTATTTTCAAGGGCTTGTGCCTGATCTGCACAGCATGCATCACACCTGTATGTAAATAAAAACAAAAACAAGTGCAAAGCTGTGTCAGTTGGAGGGGGTGGATAACCAGGATGTTACTTAACTTCCCTCTTTCCATTGGGAATACTGGACAGGTAGAATCTACAACCTGCTCTCCAGTCACAAAAGGCTTTTTCAAACCTTATTATTTCAAGTTTCAAAGACCTGGCTGCACCTGAAACCACATCTCACCTGTGTTTTTCAGTATTTAACACTACTTCTATTTCATTTAAAACAGCTTGATTTGCAGTCTGTGTGTTCTCTCAGGTGTTTTTTTTTTTTTTTGTGTGTATTTTCTCTTGAGTTTTATTAGTAAATTCCTTTGCTTTATTACAATCTCAACTAATTTTCAAATTTTAAGTATTTTGATGACAGCAAAGGTTTGTTAGCACTGAAATGAGATGAGCTAAAAGAACTGGGATTTGTCTTATTTTCAAAGGTCGAACCTTCTAATGTCCTTCAGATCAAGCCATGAGTTTGCTTTACAGAGTAAATGCTTGTCCTCTGTTAAACAAATTAGCTGCAGATGCGTTTAGACCTGACTGTGGCCTCCGACTTGTTAGGCAGGTTCTCAATTGCTCTCTGACAATGATTCTGCACAGGAAAGCATATCAACACCTGAATAAAAGCACTGTAGAATAAATAAATGTTGTCCACAGAAACATCTGTGCTTGCAAAAATGTGTATATTTGCTGCTTGAATAAACGTATTTGTTCTGAATATATTTCTTCTTGTTATCAGGTCTGTATTTGAATCAGATGAAACGGTCAGCGTGAATAAAGCCCGTGAAAAAACTTGCCATCTAGTGGACACAAAACAACACGCTAATATTTTCTTTATGCAAAAGGTCTACACTTCTGCACATTTATCAGTTACTTTTCATTCACTGTATTTAGCATACCACGTGTGGCGTGGTCTAGTGGTAGGGCATTGCCCACGGACTCCTGGGTCAAGAGGTCCCAGTTCAAATCCCACCCTAGCACTACCACCACTGGGTCCCTGAGCAGACCCTTAACCTGAGTTGCTCCAGGGGACTGTCCCCAATTAGGATCTGTGTCGCTCTGATAAGAGCGCCTGCTAAATGCCGTAAATGTAAACGTACTGAAAAAATATTACCTGCACAAAGCACATATACCATTTTATGATGTATTTTAAGCAAGTTAACTCTACCATAAAACAGTATTAAATGCTGCAGAAAATACCACATTTAGGTTTGTTCATTCCAGCAGGTGATGCAGTATTTTTAAGTCAATGAATCTGTTTAATCTAGTTTGGTCTTATTTGTGACTTTACTCTACACTACCCTCATACATATCCTGTATCACTCTGACACTTCAGCCACCCCGCTCTTCCTCATAAAACCACAACTAGGACAACTAGGCAACCTGTCATATGCTTTCAATCAATGGCACAATGCAACTCTTTCGACCTTCTCAATAACTGTATTGATCATCTGTATCTCTCTATAGTTACTACAGCTTGTGCATCAAATTTTTTATTCTTGAAAAAGAATAACCCATACACCCTAGCATCCTCTCTCACTCTTCCAAGATTGTAAGAAACTGTTTCAAACTCAACTGTCATCTTTCCTAAACACCTCCATGTTTACACAAATATGTCATCTGGACCAACAGCCATTCTTCCATTCCATTCTTCACCATCTTCATCGCTGTCCTTCCATCTTGATAATCCACAGCACACCCTGATAGTATCCTCTCATCATCCAGTTTTCTCTCTCTCTCGCGCTTCTCTCTATTTCTTCATTCATCAGGCCCTCATCCATCTGCTCAACATGCTCTGCTCACTTATAAATATATTTGCATTGCTATCCACAACCTTCTGATTATGGGGGCAGGTTTGTGGATCTGGTCTTTGCTGCCATCTTCAGTTATAAACTGTAGTTGTGTCTCTTCTCAGCAATGGATTCATAAGGCTATCAGAGAGGAGAAGAATCATTCCTGATTAAAAATAAAACAAGACTCAGCTTTCTGCACTAGATAATAGAGATGCTGGGAACTGACACTAATGTCATTGAAATACAGCTTTAAAAATGAAAACAGCAGTTTTAGTCATGTGCTTAGCAGTATTATTACTCTAAATATTAATAGACATCAGAATTACATTTAGAAAAGCAATCCCCTTGGATTCCCCTATATCCCTACAAGCACTTCTACAATTCACATTATTTCTACTATAGAAACAGAAATAAAAGTATTTTCAGTTTGGTACATCCCCAAAAAAACATGTTATTTTAATACAAATTGTACTCTTTTTAACAGGATTAGCTTTTGCTGTGTGGATGGTTTAAAGCAGCACTTTGTGTTTTTAAGTGCTAATGACAAAAATCCAGCAAAAAGACCAAAATCAAGACTTTGCTAAAATAAGCATTTATTAACGGATTGTTGCTGGTCTAGTGATAGGATACTCGCCTATGGACCAAGAGGTCACAGGTTTCAATTCCACCTCCAGCACTACTACCATTGGGTACCATACTGACCCTTAACCAAAAGTTGTTCCAGGGGGACTGTCCCTGTAATCAGGAATTAGTTGGTCGCTCTGGATAAGGAGCGCTCACAAATGCTGTGAATATGAACTAGCACAAAGAATTGTAAGACAGGGGTTGTGTCTGTGTGGGCTTCATCCGGGCTCTCTGGTTGTGATAAATTGCCTTAAGTGTGAGTATGTGTTTTCTGTGGGTCTGCCCTAGATCGACTATCTCACAGTGGTATTTCTTCTTTCTGGCTGTTCATTCATGAATAAAGGGAGAGGTCCCAGTACCTCCCATGATGCTTTAGCTCACTCATTTTCTTGCTTCAAGAACTGACTAGTAAACAAATGATTCAGGCACTGACCTTTCAGTCATCAGAGTTCTTCAGTAAGTACATTCTTATAAGATTTATATGCCTTGTGAGATTCTATTTTTTGGGTAAGTTGGCAAACGAGTAACCCATTACAGTTACTCGGGACAGCTCGGGTTTCTCTTCATTTACGCATAAATCCTTCGCCTTTTACTAAAGATTTTGGTGGAAACGAGGAGGGGAAAACGAACGGAGGGGAAAACGATGAGTTCATGGGCAGCGGTGGCCTAGTGGTTAGGGAGTTGGCCTCAGGATTGGAAAATTGTGGGTTCAAACCCCTTACCAGTACCCTGAGGTACCCTTTACCGTCCCAGTCACTGCTCCCTGGGAGCTTTATAGCTGCTCTCTCATGGTGTTTCAGTGCATGGGTTAAATGCAGAGGTCATCTGCAGAGGTCCAATTTCGATGTGGTTCACTGTGACCTTGCAATGATAAGAATTTTCACTTTACAGTACCTGTAACTGGACTATGAAGTACAATGAGAAGACACTGACATGTCATAAACATAAAAATGTCTGTTGATCTGGAAAATCGCCTGCCTCAAGCAGTCAGGAACAGGTTTTTTCAACATCTCACACTTGAGGATGAATGATTCAGGTCTTTCTAGTGAAGAAAACCCAAAACAAAGAAATGAGGCCTATGAAGCGACTGTATACAGTACGTGTTTTTAGTTCTTTTTATGACCTAACTATCTTAATCATGCAGAGAAAACTTTAAACACATTTCTTCATGTTGTTTCGGATAAAGTATCAGCTCCTCAGGTGACAGAGCTCAACCACAATCCAATAGAGAGTGGAGTGTGTCTACTGGTTGTGCTCAGGAAGAATGAGAAAGGACTGAAACTCTTTCTGGTTTAAAGGCAAATCTGCACCAACCAAACCAAATAGCCCAATCCTAAAGACACAGTCACATGAATTGCTGACTGAAATATATATATACACACACACACACACACACACAACCCTGTCCCAAAAAAAGGCACTACCTGATTTAACAAGGCAACATGTAAGAGCCTCTCGCCACTACTGCCTGATGATGTTTCAGCTGTAACAAGTTATTTAACCCGACTGGATGCAGTGAGTAGCTTCTGTCATTTAAACACCATGTCGGAAGACACATGCTTATTCCATCAGCGAATTTCTTCTTCCCTGATGTCTCATATTGTGAAAAGGAGTAGCATTGCGTGAGCAGTCCTACTTCCTCCCATCATCTCTACATTTATATTTATGCATTTAGTAGACGCTTCTTTCCAGAGCGAATACATGTCCTCACCATGTCCCCTGAGCAAAACTCAGGTGGTAGTGCTAGAGATGGATCTGAACCGGGACCTCTTGGTCCGTAGGCAAGTATCCTACCACTAGACCACAGCCACCCTCTACAGGCTCTCTGCAAGAGCTTAGCGAAAGAAATGAATGAAACTTGATGGAAATAAATGCTGTGACTTTACATTTACATTGACATTTACGGCATTTAGCAGACAATCTTATCCAGAGCGACTTCCATGTCCTAATTACAGGGACAGTCCCCCTGGAGCAACTCAGGGTTAAGGGTCTTGCTCAGGACTCCAGTGGTGGCAGTGCCAGAGGTGGGATTCGAACCTGGGACCTCTTGAACCATAGGCAAGTATCCTACCACTAGACCACTGCCAATTTATAAAACTTACAAACTGTGTGTGTATGGATTATGTTTTTTTTTCTTGCAGTTTGAAAATAGCTGGTGTTCATCACAGTTCTTTGGTTCAGTGGTTACAACAATTTGTGAAGCATTAAAAAAGGTTATATTATTAAGAATTTATAAATATATATTCTGGTTTGGCTTCTAAATCACTGAGTTGTGATCTCAGTATTACTACAGTAACATGATTAACACACATGATTATATACTATATAAATGTTTCTCGTTGTCTAAAACAACAGCTGTAAAAATGCATATATTTTCAGCTTGTGTGTCTTCTACACAGAACTACATCCGCTTTTCTCAAACACACTGGACACAAAACAGCTTTTTAGTCCCACCCTAGTGTAGATCTCTATACCCAGTTTCTCTAATGCACTGTGCTTTTATAACACCAAATAAAGTCGCTAGCAACTAAAATAACAACAGAACCTGCTTTCAGGATAAGAGATACCGCTGCTTCTTTTCCTGCCCGTGTGTGAAGTTTAAACCAGCTTTGAGAATATTTTTTAAACAATTTTAAAGTAAAATAAAGCGACAGCAGGGTTATCCTTAAGGCATCAGTGTAAATCTGGTGGTATCAGTGCTTGGTTTGTATTTCATTAACAAATTGACACAAAATGTGTTTGCTTGGGGTTTTTGGCTTTTTTTTTTTTTTTGACTAGCACCATGAGCAATGCTCTTAACCCCAAGTAGCTCCAGGGATGCTCCTGTTATTAGACAATGTACATCTTAAAGACTTAAATAATCATCAGATCATAAGCACAACTTTTCAAATAACTGTGCCAGTAAAACTCCTCAGTTGAATTTACAGGCTTAGAGCGTAAAAGCGAAAATTCTCTTTTTTTGTCATGGTAAGAGTGAATTCATTCCACATTTTTATTAATGTCAATTCACTAAAAAGTTACTTCTAATTTATCATTTAAATTCACAGTTTATTTGGTGAGCTCATCAGACTGCTGGGATTGCAACTGCTTTACAGTGCTGAGAAATGTAAATATGGTTACTGAGTTTGACTTGAACCATACAGACCGCTCTTATGAGCACCGTTGAATCCAAACACGATCACATGATGGAAACCTATATATCACTAACATTATATGTCTTAAATAAATATTTAAATAAGGAGTAAGATTGGATGTGTAGCTTACTTTTTAAGTGATTTAGTAACTAATAAATGAAAGACTAAAGCTAAAAAATATTGTGCATTTTAAGCTCCACTTAAAGTACAGAAAACCACAAGCCTCTTTCATACACACAAATACACTGAGCTATAGAAAAACCACAATGTAGACTTGAATGTAACTGAGCATTGCCGGTGGTTGCTATGTGCCCTGTGTGCTACACTGAGAAAAAACCTAAAATAAATAAGTAATTATTGGTCTGGAGTATATTTCAGGATATTAGAATGAGTTTAAATTAGATTGTAACAAAATATTTATGTCTGGATCATTTTTATTACATTAGCGGTTAATGCTAGTTTAATATAAGGTTTAAATTAAGATTTTAAAATTAGACTTTTAACAAATATTTTCTAGTCTTGATCGCACTTAGTTTATACAGTGAAATATAACTCCATATTTCAAATTTTATTTAGAAATTCAGCCGCAGGACAGTATCCACTGTTTGCTCAGAGGAGGTAATTTCATCAGGTTGTTGGAGACTCTGTGACTTTCCGATCTGTGTCCCTGTTTCTGGCTCTATAAGTTTTAATAACATAAACATTGGACTGGTGGCCAATAAACAGTCTGATACAGAAACTGATGAGCGGTTTAAGAATCATCTCCACTGGGACGATCAGATCGGACTCTTCACTCTCTCACACCTGGAGACGAGTGATTCAGGGTCTTTGACTAGAGAGCCTAAAGAGGACAACAGAAAACAAGACTATCAGCTGAACGTGTACCGTAAGCTCATCTCCAGTTTATCATAAATCATTTCTTACAATGTCCTTGCTTGCTTTAAGGCAACATTTTAATTTTGTTTCAGAAAAAAGTATTTACAGCCTGTGACAAAGCCTCACCAGCAGTTCTTCAGAGAGTGGAGTGTGTCTACTGCTGTGCTCAGTGAAGAAATGAGAAAGGACTGGAATCTTTTCTGGTTTAAAGGAAATGAAAATTCAACCAAAACCAACAGCTCCAATCCTCTGAAGACACTGTCTCTCCTCTGAAATCAGCAGAGTTAAACACTGACACCTTCAGCTGTGTGGCTTCCAACCCAGTCAGTGAGAAGACGACCAAAGTCAACATTACACAACACTGCCTTCATAAACAAGGTACGAAATCAGATTTTTCAGTGTTACCTCACCATGTCTTCTGGTTACATAAAGTGAAAATACAAAACAGTCTGAAAATGCACAAGGCCAAAAGAGTGCAAATATATATCTAAAATATGGAGAGTCTTTTCTGCAAAGGTTTCTGCACACATTTAAGAGCACTTGCTGCACAGCTCAGAACATCCCTAGTTTGTATGAGATTTATGATTAGATCATGATTGTTTGTTTTTATTCACTGTAGGAATCTGACATTTTTGGAGTTTAATGATAAAAAGCAGAATTAATAACTAAATTTAGTCTCTAGGGAAATTTCATTGTGGAATTTCTGATTTTTCTCTTGCAGGCTGGAAACGATGGGTGTTCACTACATTCACATCAATATTGTTTCGTCACATGTGTGGCTTTTTAATCACGGGAATCGATCGACTGTGTTTCTCTACTGGAAAGGAAATCCATATGTTCACCAAGAAAAATAAGAGAATGATCTGGATTTATTCACACAAGGTGCTTCTTTTCTGTCTACAATTTGCATAAATTCATGAGAAACCGCTCAGTTACTCAGTAAACAAACATCCACATAAGAACAAAACTTCACTATTATCAATATATAAAGTGGTACAAACTAACGCATTTATTTTACTAGTATTCAGCAAGTAAACAGTAATTAAATATTAAAATTTACAGAAACTTGTTCTCTGTACAAAACATGTGCTTATTTTCACTTAGAATGAACGAAAGAAATGAAATAAAAGAGGAAATTAAAAAGAAGATATGTTTGTACATCATAATATAATCTATATCATATCTTCATATCTCATATCTTCATATCTATACTGAAGGTGTGCAATTGTATATATTTCCATGCAGCCCATTAATCATTCAGTCAAAAATACAAAATGAAAGGTAATTATTGCCTGTAACTGTGTGTTTCCCTTTTCCAAATATTTAAAATCTATTCACTTGTAATATCTGATCTAGTTTCTATGTGTACAGGAGGAGACTGTGAGGGTGTGCATGTGTGTGTATGGTATGTGTTAATGTGCCAGATCACTTTGTTAACACTACAGTTCTTCTTTTTCTGACCTTAAGATTTGAGGGCATTAACCTGCTGTGAGGGACAGAATGTGAACAATTTTGCTGTTTACAGCTGATTACAGAATGAGCTGTCATTGAAAGAGCACAGAATAAACAGAAAGATGAATAAAATCAGACAGACTGTCGACGTAAAAAACTGTGGGTCAGAGGAAAGAAGAAATGTGGAACTTGTGGTTGGGATCCAGGGTAGAAAGCATCACTGTGGTCGGTATTTTTCTGGGCTCTGTGGTTAGGTTTCTATAAAAAAGTTCTCAAACATGAACATCACATCTGGCGAGTCTAGATCTCAACATCATTGCCTGTGACACTTCAACACAAACTGAACAAGCCCAGTAAGACTGATAAGATGAACAAATGCAGTAAAAATAACTCTCTCTTATTTTCTCTCTCTACACCTCTCTTTCTGGCTTTCTCTCTTTCACTCACTCTGACTCTCTCTCTGTAACAGTGCTCTATTCCACAGAATAGCAAGGCAGCAATTCACAAATTACAACAAGATTCAGCCACGCCCACTGTCCAGAGTAAGACATCACCGTGGTCCTCTGTCCACAGCAACATATCAGCTATGTCCTCTGTCCACAGCAAGACAATGACTGGGCGCCCTCTGTCCACAGCAAGACACTGACTGGGCGCTCTCATCCACAGCAAAACAAGACCAACTCTCTGTCCAGAGACATGGACACAAACACTACAGTGACGCTCAGACAATAAACATATACATTCCACCTGACCAGATCATCAGATCATCAAATCCTGCAGGTTAACATTTAATATTTCCAGTCTTTGACTCTGAATAATCTAGTGCTTTGTAAGCGAACAGAAAATGTTCTTCTCTTGACTGTGTGTTTTTGGTACATCAGTGTCCAGTAATGTGATTAAACTCAGTCTGTACTAAAGCCTCCATCTCCTCACTGACCTCCATAAACACTCAGCTGAACTGATCTACACTTCAACACACTCTTCACTAAAACAGCCACAACAACAGTTACACTCTGATACCTGCGCCTTATACTTTCTCTAAATGACTTCACGGCTCACCTTCACAGCGGAAGTAAACACAACACTCTCGGTCCCAAACTACACCCTCCCGCAGTTTAAATACTTCAATATTGAACGATGAGCTGTAGGCAGTACACTACTTTAACAAACGGTGTAGGTGATAGTGTGCAGTTTGCAACTCTGTAGGTCAGTGGGGGAGATCTTTGAATACAGGAATGACGGATTGCAGACTTGGAGCTCCTGGAGACAGATAAAAAGGCACACTCTGAACATAAGGGGAGAGAGAAAGGGATTCACAAAGAGAGGAACACCGACCGCCTTTTGAACATCTTGTAAGAACTTCAAGCATTTTTCTGTTAATAAACTTGGATATAGCTTAAACCCTTCGCCTATCACTGACTCCTCGAACTCTGTTCTCAATCGGAGAATCCAACAGGAACTTGTCTGAATAATAAACTACAGAAAAATATTATTATTAATATTATGTACACAGTAATAATGTAAAAAAATCATGAAACTTAGAAAACAAAACAAAAATTAAATTAAGGCGCATGTATTATTTCTGGATACAATGTCAGACATAAAACTTATTTTAGGACTGCACTTCACAACTGGTAACTCTGGTATGACTGATCACACATGGCCTGTAAAAGGCTGTTATAGCAGCAGTGAAATCATCTTTAAAAGAAACTTTATTTTAAAACCAGCATATACTAATTTCATTTAAAAGACGAGCTTACAGCTGTTTTCTTTGTTTGCTTAGACCCAGTAAGATGTTTCTGAAATGTTTAATAAAGGACCTTTTCATCACCTGCTATTAGTCTGAATGGCTAGAAAAGACTAATAAGAAAGTCCAGTAACATTTAATGTACACTGCATATGTGAAACAAAAAATAACATCTCTCTCTCGGCTTTGAACAATTTACAACACAGAATTCAACCAATAAGCAAGAGGCCACCTACCACAGCAGAGCACAGAGAAGGCCGTTACACCAGACAATTAAAACTGTGTGCTTTTATAATTCCCCTAAACTATCACTGCATATTGCAGTTTGGAGTAAATGTTTTGACTTCTTTCCAGATATAGAACTTCTTTCTATAACAGAGTTGTTATAGAAACAACTACAACTTGACCTCTCAGTGTGTACATTTTTTTTTTTCTAGAAATAACATTACATTTTTTTTTTGCGGAATTTTTAGATTTGCAGTGCTGTATGCAGGATGATTTCATTTTTATTTCATTCAAAATGTGTGTCTGTGTGGTTCTGGGGTGTGTGTGTGTGCGTGTGTGTGTGTGTGTGTGTGTGTGTGTGTGTGTGTGTGTGTGTGTGTAAGCCACAGTGGCATAACAAGGTGTTTGATTGTATGGTTCTAGTACATATTTGTTATTACACATTTCCAGCATTTAGTACATATTTACATATAAATATATTGCATTAGAAGTTAAGAAGACTTATCCTTCTCCTGAAGAAGATTTTTTTTTTGGCGAAATGAAGTTTTGTACGACCGTAGTAATACATCTGTGTCTTCAGTAAGTGAAAGCTGTCACTTCATGTTTAAAATGCAGTTTTATGTCTTTTTCCAACTCAGAGAAATATTTGTAAAGAAGGTAATAATGTTTTATAAAGAAATGAGCAAAACATTGTGCGAGATTCTTCATCTTAGTTTAACAGATTATAAACACAGTTTCTGCACATGTGGAGATTTATACCTTAAGCTCTATTAGCAAACACACACACAAACACTCACAGTGCAGCCACTCATAAAACAGTCATGTGAAAAAAGTGAAAGCCTATGAAAGTCTGTGTTTTTGTAACATTCTTGGACATTAGGATATTAATCTTAATTTTAACAACACTGGGAGATTCAAGTAATATAACTAAACAATTAAAACTGAAGAAAAGACTTTTCAAAATCTTCTTTCTGGTGAGAAATAAATTAGGACACCCCCACCTTTATTCCCAATTAAAATGCCTCACATGCAGCACATTAGGTGCACATGATTAGAAGATAGTTACTCAGCATTTTGAAGGAGGTTTGCTCTATTTAAACCTCAGACATTTAGGTTTGGCAGTTCTGACTGTTGAGGTGAGAGTTAGCACCATGGCGAGATCAATAGAGCTGTTGTATTGAGCTGTAAGATTGTAGCAGCTTATAAGTCTGGTAAGGGATTTAAAAAGATCACTAAAGAATTTGTGATCAGCCATTCCACTGTCTGGAAAATAGTCTACAAGTGGAGGAGTTCCAAAAGCACTGGCAAAAAGGCCCACGTCTGGTCGTCCAAGCAAATTCACCCTCATAGCCGACTACAAAATGCTAAAAGAAGTCTGCAAAAACCCTAAAATGTCACGTGAAACCCAAGGTTGCAGGCTCTTGCTACTGTTGATGTGAAAGTGCCTTTACGATCAGAAAGACACCGAACTTTAACTTCATAGGAGGAGTGCAAGGAGAAAACCTTTGGTCTCTAAGGGAAACATTAAGCCAGTTTGAAGTCTGCCAGAGAGAATGCAGGACAAAGACCAGGACTTCTGGAATAATGTTACTTGACAGATGAGTCTTAAATTTAATGTCTGGACAGCAGAACAGAACGGTCTGCGTTCCAAGAAAATAACAACATACCAACTGTAAAGCATGGAGGTGGAAGTGTCATGGTTTGGAGATCCTGCTTTGCAGGACCTGGGCTACTCACCATCATAGAATCCACCATGAATTCTACTGTATATCAGAGCGTGCTTGAGGAACACGTGAGACCATCTGTAAGAACATTAAAGCTGAAGCGGAACTGACCCTGCAACACAACAATGACCAAAACATACCAGTAAACCCAGTAAGTAAGAAAGCCTGAAATATCTTTAATCCCATTGAGATGCTGAGGGGTGACTTGAAACAGGCTGTAAATGCCAGAAACCCCTCAAACATCTCACAGCTTGAAGAATTCTGCATTGAGGAGTGGATCAAACCTCAGACAGATGTCAAAGATTGGTAGATGCTACAAGAAGCGTCTCACAGCGGTTATTTCAGCCAAAGGGGAGGAAACATTAGCTTTTGTGTTGTGTCCTAATTTTTCTTTAGTTAGAATACAGTTTTGTTGATATCTGCTGTTAATGAATAAATCAAGGTCCTTTTTGTTTTTGACCTTTTCCTGTTGTTTATCATTTCCAGATAAATAAAACAAGGTTAAATTCTTTTTCTTTTTCCCGCAGCTTGGAAACTAGACGTGCTCATCACACTTACATCTATATTGTTTCAAACATCAACTGTTTTTTTTTTTTTTATGATTTACAGTTTCATGTCTTTTCTTCAGAAAGATACTTAAAACACCTCTGGATATATAGCTGCTGTAATGAGCTGATGATGGTGAAACTGCTGTAAAGGATTGCTCTTTATGCCCCAGTCAGCATTAACCATCAAGAATTTGATGACAGCTCAATTCTGTTTTCTTATGTTCAGTGGTTAATTGACAATTTGTTTGTGAAGCATTAAAAAAGGTTATATTATTAAGAATTTATAAATATATATTCTGGTTTGGCTTCTAAATCACTGGGTTGTGATCTCAGTGTTGCCACTACAGTAACATGATTAATATACTCTGATATATGAAGAAAGAATTGATGCACTAATTTGAACTTATTAGTAACAGGTAAATATGTTCGCCATCATAACAACGGTACAAAAATGGACAAATAAATGTTTCTCATTGGTCCAAACCAACAGCTAAAAGTATGACAAGTATTTTCAGTTTGTGTGTCTTCTACACAAAACCACATCCGCTTTTCTCAAACACACTGGACACAAACAACTTTACTCCCGCCCCAGTGTAGACCTCTCTATACCCGAGCTTCCTCCAGTCACACTGTGCTTTTATACACACAATAAAGTCGTTACAACTAAATAACAATGAGAACCTGCTTTCAGGATAAGAGATACTCGCTGCTTTTTCCCTGCCTGTGGTGAGTTTAAAACCAGCTTTGATAAACATTTTTTAAACAATTTTAAAGTAAATATAGCTGACAGCAGGGTATCTCGTTTAATTGCAAATTTGGTGGTTCTCTGATCTCTGCTTCTTTTCTGCCTCTGGGGTGAGTTTAAACCAGCTTTGAGAATATTTTAGTGGTATCAGCTCTCAGTTGACATTTCATTCACGAATGTATTTGTTTTTGTTTATTTTTCCTTTTTTGGGGAAGCACCATGAGCAATGCTCTTAACCCCAAGTAGCTCCAGGGATGCTCTGCCTGTTATTAGACAATGTACATCTAAAGGACATAAAATTTTAAAATAAGAGCATCTGATTAATGCCATAAACATAATTACAGATCCTTAAAAATTATCATCAGATCATAAGCACAACTTTTCAAGTAACGGTGCCAGTAAAACTCCTCAGTTGAATTTACAGGCTTAGAGTGTAAAAGCAAAAGTCTCTCTTTTTTGCGTGAAAAGAGTGAATCTATTCCACTTTTTATTAATGTAAACTTTCATCAGTTATTTCTAGACTTCTTAGCATTTATATTCACAGTTTACTGTTTATTTGGTAAGATCATCACATCAGGACTGTAACTGCTTTACAGTGCTGAGAAAAAGTAAATATGCCTCGAGTTTGACTCTAGAACAGGGGTGGGCAAACTTTTTGGCTCAGGGGCCACATTGACTTTTAAAATTTGACAGATGGGCCAGCCTGCACTAGATGCATAAGATCAACATAAACATTAAGAAAGCATTAAAGTGTTCATACTTACATTCACTTTTAGTGGAAACATTGTTGCTGATCACCCTTTTTGTCAGTGTATCGAAATCTGTTGTTAGTTTTGTTGTGGAAATTCTCAGAACAGATGTGAGGTTCATCACTCAGCTGATCTGTGGGGTGCCTTGTTGTTGCTCATCACAATAAAAGTCTGTTCACACACATACATAGAGCCAAACGACACCAGCATCCTCTGTGCATCTTTCTGGATGTGAAATTTGTCGCTTAATGATGCATAAAACTCATCCAGTTTAAGAGAGTTGAACTTCTCCTTTCACACAGTGTCACACTGGAGATCAGTCAGTTCCAACTGCAACTCCTGTGGAGCTGTTTCAGGGTCTTGTGTGAAGGACAATTAATGTTACTTGTCAATTTTCCCAAAAATCAGAGAACGTCCAGTGGTCGTCCAGTGATGTCCTGTATTTTTCACATGTCGAGGGGCCTCTTTCAGCAGAGCAGTGTGGGGAAACGAGTGAATGACTTGTTTGACATTTGTTTGGAGAATAAAGCTGGCTTGGCCTTAAAGTACCCTGATACTCTGTGTACATTCTCTATGCACAATCTGCTCCCTAGAAGCCTAATGTCTAGCTCATTCATGTGTGTCAGTGTGTCTATTACTGTAAAGCTGAAATCATAAAGCCAATCTGTGTGACTCAGCTCAGGAACATCACTATCTTTCAAGAAGCTCCAAAGAAGACCATCTCCTGTCTGAGCTCCACACCCGTTGACATGTTTTCCCCAAACTTAACCAGCGGACACTGGAGTGGTAAAGCAGGTCCTGGTGATCAGCGTCCATTTCTTCAAGAAGCTGAATAAACGGACGATGCTGAAGTCTGCAGACTGAAGCGTCCCCTGCCCCACAAAGTTCATGCCTTCACAGCAGCTCCACTACATGATCCAGCCGTACTACGGATCTACAGAGCTCCTGGTGGATGATGCAGTGTAAAAATCACCTCCCGTTCAGTTTGCCTTCAAGCCTCTCCTGGATTCTTATGAGCAACCCGACTTTTTTCCAGTCAGATTTGGCGATCTATCTGTGGTGACGTTGGCTAGTCTGCTCCAAGGTATCTTGTGTCTCTGGATGACTCCGACACGCTGTCAGACAAGTCCTCTCCCCGCGGATCCCTTCCAGGGACTCCAGGGCCAAAAGCTCCTCCGTTATCTCACAATTGTCATTAATCCCTCTGATAAAAATGAATAGCTGAGCGGTGTCCTTTAGGTCATTACTTTCGTCCAGTGCCACGGAATATAATGTCAATGACTCCGCTTTTTTGTTGAGCTTGCTAGCTAAGTCTTCGTCAGCGAGCTCCACACGGCGAGTCGCCGTCCTGCGTGATGAGCTCATTTTTCATGTGTTCTTGCTCTCAGGACACAAGAGACCTGCTGTCTCTACAGGACACTGTTTGAGAAGTTCTCAGGAGAATGGCTCTGGTCTTTTACCATTTGAATGCTGTGCAACAACGCCTTCTGGCTTTATTCTTGGACGGCAGTTTGTCGGATAAAGGTGTTTTGCTGAGCCTGCAGACTAGCTGTCCGTTCTGGCGTCGGCTGCTGTTAGCCATAATTAGCATGCTTGGTGGAAAAGTGACGGCTGATGTTTTCCTTTAAAACCGCAACAGTTTCTTGGCAAATAAGACATACAGCCTTTGACCGAACTCGGCACTCACTGTGGACTTTTCTTTTCTTTGGCCCGCTCATTGCTGCAGAGGGGTTTAGAGCAGTAGCAGAGTAATATCAGAGTGTCCCGGGCTATTGGTGTTATTATTATTACCTTCATACTGCGATTATATAGCATTAACATTATATATCACTGACATTATATATCACTGACATTGTATATCACTTACATTGTATATCACTTACATTATATATCACTGACATTATATATCACTGACATTGTATATCACTTACATTATATATCACTGACATTATATATCACTAACATTATATATCACTGACATTATATATCACTAACATTATATATCACTAACATTATATATCACTGACATATATCACTAACATATCACTAACATATATCACTGACATTATATGTCACTAACATATCACTGATATTATATACTAACATTGTATATCTCTGACATATATCACTAATATATGCTCACGACATATATCACTGACATTATATACTAACATTGTATATCACTGACATATTAACATGAGAGTATCACTAACATTATATATCACTGACATATATCACTGACATTATATATCAATTAACATTATATATCACTAATATATACTGACATATATCACAATATACCGGACATATATCACTGTACATTACATCACTACATTATATATCACTAACATGTCACTGACATATCACTACATTATATCACTAACATATATCACTAACATAATATATCACTGACATTATATATCACTAACATTATATATCACTGACATTATATATCACTAACATTATATATCACTGACATATATCACTAACATATCACTAACATATATCACTGACATTATATGTCACTAACATATCACTGATATTATATATCACTAACATTGTATATCTCTGTCATATATCACTAATATACATGTCACTGACATATATCACTGACATTATATATCACTAACATTGTATATCACTGACATATCACTAACATTATATATCACTAACATTATATATCACTGACATATCACTGACATTATATATCACTAACATTATATATCACTAACATATATCACTGACATATATCACTAACATGTCACTGACATATATCACTAACATTGTATATCACTGACATTATATATCACTAACATGTCACTGACATATATCACTAACATTATATATCACTAACATATATCACTAACATAATATATCACTGACATTATATATCACTAACATTATATCACTGACATGAATATCAACATTATATATCACTGGCATTATATATCACTAACATTATATGTGTTAACAAATATTTAAGTTTGAGTAAGAACAGATGTTAAACATTGCTTTAAGTGATTTAGTTACTAATAAATGAAAGACTGAAGCGAAAAAGTTTTGCATTATAAGTTCCACAGAAAACCACAAGTCTCTTTCATACACACAAACACACACTGAGCTTGTGAAACCACAATGTAGACTTGAATGTAACTGAGCATCGCCGGTGGTTGCTATGTGCCCTGTGCTTTTACCAAAAAAACAAAACAAAACAAAAAAACCTAAAATAAAGTAGTTATTGGTCTGGATGTGGCTTCAGGATATTATAATGATTTTTGATTTTGTTGGAAGGAGTTTAAATTAGATTGTAACAAAATATCTATGTCTGGATCATTTTTATTATATTAAGACTAGTTTAAGATAAGGTTTGAAAACGAAGATAGTGTATAGTGTAGTTTTACAATTAGACTTTTAACTCTGCAAATCAATATTTACCGTTTTGATGGCACTTAGTTTACAGTGAAATCGAAATTTTGACATTTCCAATTTTATTTAGGAAATCTTTCTGTTGTGGGTGACAGTATCCACTGTTTCTGCTCAGGAGGTGGTACTTCATCTTGCGGTTGGTGACTCTGTGACTTTCCCGACTCCAGTCCCTGTTTCTGGCTCTATAGGTTTTAATACAAACATTGACTGGTGGCCACTAAACAGTCTGATACAGAAACTGATGAGAGGTTTAAGAATCATCTCCACTGGGATGATCAGAGCGGACTCTTCACTCTCTCTCACCTGAGGATGAGTGATTCAGGTCTTTATACTGTACAGAGCACCAAAGAGGACAAGAGAAAACAAGACTATCAGCTGAACGTGTACCGTAAGCTCGTCTCCAGTTTATCATTAAAAATGTGTTACAATGTCCTTGCTTGTTTTAAGGCAAAAGTTTATTACATCGGTAAAAGTGCAAAGCCGTCAGAAAAGTATCAGCTCAGGTGACAGTCAACAGCAGTTCTTCAGAGAGTGAAGTGTTCACTGCTGTGCTCAGTGAAGAATGAGAAAGGACTGAATCTCTGGTTTAAAGGAAATGAAAAATTCAACCAAACCAACAGCCTGATCCTGAAGACACACTGTCTCTCCTCTGAACCAGCAGCAAACACTGACACCTTCAGCTGTGTGGGAGTCAACCCAGTCAGTGAGAATACGAGCAAAGTCAACTTTACACAACACTGTCTTCATAGACGAGGTATGAGAGTTGATGGCTTTACACATTTAAAACTAAAAAAAGAACATTTTCATATGAGCTGAAGTTCCTATCATAATTACTGACATCTGACAACACAATGATTATTTTTTTAATTCAAATTATTTTAAAACTTAAAACTACGGGAACCAGAAGACAAGAATAGAATATACATTGCTGCAGTTGTGTGCTCTGTGATTTTCACACTGACAGTGGTAGTGATGTTCGTGTTTCTGCAGAGAAAAAAACACAGAAATGAAACTAATCTCAGAGAAGGCAGGTATCTGTCGAACTATTAACTTTTAATAATACCTGAATGCATACAAATGCAGATAGCTGCTCTGTTTTATGTTTAATAAGTCTGAACATCTCACACAGACATTTTAGCTACTCCTTAGTTTTGTCATAACAATTCTCTCACTCACACTCACAGCTCAGAACATCCCTAGTTTTATAAGATTGGTGTGATGATTAGATCATGAACGGTTCTCTTTGAGGAATCTGATGTTTTTGGAGTTTAATATGAAAAATGCAGAATTAATAACTAAATTTAGGTCTTTAGAAATTAAATTGTGAATTTCTGATTTTTCTTGCAGGCTGGAAACCAGATGGTGTTCATCACACTCACATCAATATTGTTTCTGTCACATGTGTGGCTTTCTTAATCACGGGGACGACTGTGACTGTGTTTCTACTGGAAAGGAAATCTACATGTTCACCAAGAAAAAAACAAGAGAACGATCTGGATTTATTCACACGAGGTGCTTTTCTGGTTCACAATTTACATTTACATTTATGGCATTTAGCAGACGCTCTTATCCAGAACGACCTGGAGCAACTCAGGGTTAAGGGTCTTGCTCAAGGACCCAGTAGTGGTAGTGCTGGAGGTGGGATTTGAACCTGGGACCTCTTGATCCAGAGTCTGTAGGCAAGTACCCTACCACTAGACCACCACCAACCAATCCTGTACGATTTGTGGGAAGTAACCTGCTGTGAGGGACAGAAAGTGAACAATTTTAGAGTCTGATTGCAGAAGGAGCTGTCAACTGAGAGAGCACAGAAAAAAAAACACACACACAGAAAAGACGAATAGAATCAGACAGACTGTCAGACGTACAAAATGTGGGTCAGATGTGAAAGAAGTGTGAACTCTGGATCTGCAGATTGACTCTCTCTCTCTCTCTCTCTCTCTCTCTCTCGCTCTGTAACAGTGATCTATTCCACAGAACAGCACGGCAGCATTTCATAAATTACAAGATTCAGCCACGTCCTCTGTCCACAGCAAGCAAGACATCGACCGTGTCCTCTGTCCAGAGCAGGACGTTGAAAGTGTCCTCTGTCCACAGCAAGACACTGACCGTATCCTCTGTCCACAGCAGGACGTGGACACAAACAGTTCAGTGATGCTCAGACAATAAACGCTTACATTTCACCTGATCAGATCACCAGATCATCAGATCATCAGATCATCAGATCATCAGATCCTGCAGGTCAACATTTGTTATTTTCAGTCTTTACTGGTTTGTTTCTGTTGGTCTGATTTTGACACAGTGTGAAACAACAACTACAACAACAATGATCAATAAAACAGCTGCAGGTCCATGTTTGTGTTCAGAAAATAAAAATGTGCTGTTTGTGTTATTATTGTATCTTTAAGAAATAATAATAATATTTTAGGGATTTTATTATAATTAGTGTTTTCTGTGAAAAGTCTGAGACTTTTATTTTTTAGGAGAATCTGAATAATCTGTAAAGTTTTTCTAAAGCAGAACAGAAAATGTTCTTTCTGACTGTGTGTTTTTTGTACATCAGTGTCCAGTAATGTGATTAAACTCAGTCTGTACTAAAGCCTCCATCTCCTCACTGACCTCCACCAACACTCAGCTGAACTGATCTACACTTCAACACACTCTTCACTAAAACAGCCACAACAACAGTTACACTCTGATACCTGCGCTCTTGATACTTTCTCTTAAATGACTTCACAGCTCACCTTCACAGCGGAAGTAAACACAACAGGCTGGGTCCCAAACTACACCCTCCCGCAGTTTAAATACTTCACTGTTGAATGATGAGCTGTAGGCAGTGCACTACTTTAACGAACGGTGTAGGTGATAGTGCGCAGTTTGGGACGCGACCACAGATGAAGCGCTCTGTCGGTCAGTGGGGGAGATCATTGTGAACAAGGCCCGCCATCTAGTGGCTGAATACAGGAACTGCTCTGAATAAACAACCAAGGTTTTCACAGAGGCTTTGATGAAATAAAAATAATAAAATGAAAATCTATGGGAAAAAATATATAGATTGTAAATAAAATACATTAAATTTAATTTAATGAAAAACATGCAAGGGTACCAGTGACACATCATGAAAAAATTAGCTTTTCAATTTTTATTTTTAATAAAATGTACATTAGAATTTTACATTTGTGTTTTTAAAGCTTAAGCAGCCTTTTCATTTAATTTCACTTTAGGGTGCCAAGAGATCACCATAATCACAAACAGATCAGAGTCTCCTGCTGCTCAGACAGATGTTTAGAGTTTAACAGAGATGTCAATAAAGTCACCCACTGTACTCTGAAAGAAAAAAAAACCTCTCTTGAATTCAATGCATTAAGCTGATTTAACCATGAAGTCTCCAGAGCAATGAAGCAAAAGCTGATATATCTGTTTGATATCATTTCTCTCTGTGTGCCAAATATTAGTCACTGTGCACTTGATCAGCAGTGCAACGAACATTCTTTTCACATATCCACTGAAGGGAACTGCTGCAGGAGAGATCGTTCCAGCTGGATGTTGCATCACTGGAGCCGATCTGAGGAACCACCTGAACACAGTCCTCATCCCCAAACAATGAGACAGCATTATTCGGCTCCCCATGTGACCAGAACCTAAGATGCAAGGAGAAAAACTGAAACAGTGAAACGATGAAGGCCTTTTTAGTGATCATGGCTTGTTTAACCAACTTATTCTTGTTATTTAAAAAGTGTTTAATTTAGGGCATGAAAGGTGTTAAAATCTGATCATTCATAAAGGTCATCACAAAAAATAAACATCCATCTGTTCAGCCTTTGGCTATTAGGAGCGTTTCAATCCGGGATGCTTTTTGAATGAGGAACTGTAATTGCAGCTGAATAAACTGCAAATGCTTTTGGAATAATAAATCATTCATTTGAAGAACTACAACACAAAAATAAATAAATGAATAAATAAGTAGGATGTAATGATCTTTGTTGCCCTGATGTGATGGATCAGGGTTATTTTTTTAATGGATTGAACCAGTTATGATAATTAAAGGTTAACAACAAGGCAAACAGCCTTCTCCAATAATCTCACTGGATCAACTTTTAACTCGATTAGGATAAAGGAGCCCCTATTTTAATTTCTACTCAGTGCACAAGTGACACATGTCAGGTGTGGGAAGCAACTGTATAGACAGGCAGCGAGGGAAAAGGTGACACTTTCAGGGCTTGTTGAAATGAAAAAAACAGCACAATTATTTAATTTTTTCATACCCAGAGACAAGCGACGTGCCATCCACCCATTTCCAGTTGCCCTCAACGTCACGATCGGTTAGACCAATCCACAAATGCCTCCCAAATCCAGAAACAAATTTCTGAAGGTCAAACAGAATGGTCTTAAACTGTGTTTGTCACCCACATTAAAGTAAGTGTTGGTCATTTTTTTCTACATTATCACCTGCTTCTCTCTGCTGTTGATGATCACCAGGTCTGCTCCCCTCGCTCTGCAGTCCTGCCTGCTCTGATCCCAGTTTTTCATTAAAGAGAAAATGTAGTAACAGCTAGACATGAACCTCGTCCATCCACTGGGACAAACTGCCTCTGGAAGAGTAGTGAAAGTAAAGTGAAAGTGACTATTTTGCCATTGTGAAGACACCAAATCACAACTACTAGAAATTTGCTGCATTTAATTCATCACATGTAAGTGGAGCAGGGGGCAACCGTACATCCAGTGCCCAGGGAGCAGTGTTGGGGATGTTATCTTTCGAGCCCACTGATCTGGCACTCAAACCCATGACCTTCCAAGATAGGACCTAGTACTTAACCACTAGGCCAGCGCTGCCCCACAGTATAGTTCCACAACTGAATTATTCTTTAACCAAAATATAACAAAAGGTCAATAAATAATCTGATATAATTAACCAGACTGCCATCTCAAAATATCCATTTTAGTTACATCTCAGTCCACTTCATACAAGTGGTCACAAGGGCACATCAAACTCCTTTTTTAAAGTTTCAGTTAATAAATTATGTTCAGTCAGATTTGCACTGGTTTCTGAACCGCTCTCATGGATTTCATGTTTTCTCCTTTGAACTGTGTGGAAAGCATTTTTCTGTGACTTTACAGAACCACGGGTTTAGACATAAGATTCAACACAATGTGTGACTTAAAGCATTACATTACAATTAATACCTTCATTAAAACAATAGAAAAACTGTTTAAATTACAGATTTACATTTGGTTAAAATGATTTACAGTACTGTAATTTTTACAGTACTGTAAACATCATTTGTTTTCATCTATCAACAAAATGCACTGAATGAACAAAAGAGAAATATAAATCAAAACAGCATCAGTTCTTCTAGGTACACTTGCACACAGTTTTTGAAGGAACTCGGCTGGTAGGTCGTTCCAAACATCTTGGAGAACTAACCACAGATCTTCTGTGGATGTAGGCTTCCTCACATCCTTCTGTCTCTTCATGTAATCTAGACACACTGGATGATGTTGAGATCAGGGCTCTGTGGGGGCCAGAAGAACTGATGCTGGTTTGAAGGCAAAAGGTAGAAACACCAAATATGGATTTGATTTAGATTTTTCTTTTGTTCGCTCACTTTGCATCTTGTAAACTGATCAAAATAAACAATTATTATTTAGATTTCTGAAAGCATTCTTTGTTTCAAGTATTTTTTTCACAACTGCCTAAAAATTTTGCACAGTACAGTATATTTACTGATAAGAAAAGAATCACATTTTAGGTACTATTGCAGTTTTTCTTATTAACTCTCATGGTCATTTCTGATGTTCAGATATGAGTTTGAACTCACCCATCCCTTTAAGCTCTTTCTGATATGCATCTACTTCCATGGTCAGGACCTCTGAGACTGTCTTTAGCTTGTTTTTCTCTAAAGTCAGGAGGTTGTTACTGTCCAATAACTGGTCTCTCTCCTTTGTTATGCTATTCATCCTATTTTGTACCTGCCTTCTTTGCTTTGATACATCATTATAACGGCTCTGTAACTGGACTCTCTCTTTGGTTATATTGAAGTAACTGGTCTGTAACTGGTCTCTCTCTTTGGTTATATTGAAGTAACTGGTCTGTAATTCATTTCTCTCTTTAGTAATGTTAGCAAAGCTGTTCAGTAACTGCTCTTTCTCTGCATTATGTTTTACACTCAGGCCCGTGATAACTGCCAGCAGGAGAACACACAGCAGCACCAGACACACTGCAGCTGGATTACCAGAGCGCACCTGCCGTCCCTCAGGAGCAGCCTCAGAACCTGCAAGAATTACAATAGCAGCATGGTTAGACTTCCACTACTGCTTTTTTCAAGACATTTCTTTATTATTTGTGACCTGATGTTAAAAAGTATCATCCACATGAAAGTTGAGCCCTAGGAGTACTATCGCTTCCTCTTTCTCTTCTCTTCTCTATTTCCACTGAAAGAATAATACTGTGAAAGATTTAATTTTTTTAAATTTACCATCATTTTTTTTTTATAAATAAAACTTTTTACTTTTCTAAGTTGGCCGTCGTTTTCATTTTCTGTATGTTAGTTGCTCTTTCCATTTCCAATACATCGACCAACAGGGGGGAAAAAAAGCACAATACAGTTTTTTCTTAGCAGATATGAATTCTGAGCTGATATTGCTTAGTGGCTGAAAACAGTAATGTAACAGTAAAGGTACCGATGTGTCATCTCTAACAGCACAATATTTTTTCTTTCTTTTCTTCAGTAGTTTGGTAATCTGTCGATGAATTCACAAGAACCCAAGACTAGACAGCAGTTATTAAATTATCCAATTTAATAAATGTGTCTGTATTGCTTTACTGGATAAAACTGTGAAATCAAGTGTAATCAAATAATTAAAATTTATTAAATGTGTTCCGAATTTGTTTAAAATTCAAGAATGGACTGATATAATAAAATGAACTGACACAAATTTTTTAATCAACACCGACAAATTACCTGAAGAACAGTCAACACATTTTATGTCAATCAAAACGTTTTCTGCAGTGTCAGCAGCTTAAGCAGTTGCCTTTACATTGGATGTATATTTCACAAAGAATGGACCAATAGAAATGCTCTAAAATTTCTTAGAATTCAGCTTCTCTCACATCAGCTTACATTAACACGCCAGTGTTTTTGTCTTCTCCTGTAAAATGGCCATTTCTTAGATTGTTGTCTTAATGTTTAAATTTTCCTTGTAAAGTCAGGTTTACCTGCTTTCTGTGCTGCTGTGTTGAGGTAGATGTTCACACTGACTCCGCTCTCGTTGTCATTTTTCTCAAGGTCATCTGTGTTCATGTAGATGCTCTCAGAATCTGCATCTTTCTCAAACTCCTCCATGGTCCTCATCAGAGTTACAAATGAAACAGAAGCCACTTGTCCTCTGGTTCCTGTGCAGTTATCATGTGACACTGGGTCTACAGGAAGGATACATGTGCTATGGTTCTTGTTCTTGTTGGTTTTTGAAGTAAACCAAGTTACTATTTTAAGTATACCATTCATTTTGACACACTGTAAAGAAGTAAATAGAATAGAATAGAATATTCCACGAATGAGAAATTTACAGGGTGTTACAGGGCTCTTTAACAAGAAAGAACAAGAAAGAAATAAAGAAGGATTTTCTTCAGGTGGAAGCATTTCATTTTCATCTGGACACACCATTGAATATTCAACTTAAACCACAAAAAAAAAAAACATAAGTCTAACACTTGGCAAGCCATCACATGAACCTGTTTTATGAAAATTGTTTTATTCTTGTTTTTTGTAAATCAGTGTTCAATCAGTATGGTGGAGCCAAACATCAGGTCTAACAGATCTTTTTTCTTGAGAAAAACATCTTTCTGGGAAAACAGATTAGGTACCTTTTCAGAAAGGATAGCTTTTCCTTTTCCAACAAACAAAATGACAGTTGAAGCTTAAACATGTGAAATGATTAAGGGTGAAAAATTCTGAGGTTTTCTTAACACTGTATATAGTTGTACATGTTGGTGAGGTGTGGTAACAGCATGTAAGTAGAATGTCTTCTGTGAGATATTCTGCACCAACACAGTCACTTCGCTGTCATCTGCCATGTTTGTTTGGATCACACAAGCATTTACACTGGCCACACATAATGCACACGTTTTAATTACTTTGATGAACTTTGATTAACATAAATAGCTTTTCTACCAACCTGAGAAATGCTGGATTGGCCGTTCGATCATCAGAAGTATTTTCAAAATAATCCCTGATTTTAAGGGATCATAAAAAAAAAAAACATTCACTGCTCACGTCAAGCATCAACCTGGACTCATGTAAATCTTTTTACAAATGCAAACATCTACACTCGGCTTTTAGAGCCTTGGACAAAACAACCACATGCCCAGGCTCTTAATCAGCTGAACACAACTCAGAAAAGCTCTTACGTCACATCAACAACGTCAGAGCATTTTATGTTTTTGTCTTTTATTTGCGATTGTTAAAGTTTTTCTTATTCTTTTCACTTTTGCTTATGTGTTGAAAGGAGATGTGGAGGTCAGTCATGCTCTCAGGTGTCTTTTCTTCTTCATCTGCAGAGTCTTTATTCAGAAGCATGCAGGGACTTCTGTGAGGATCTAGACACATCCAAAAAGTTAAACTTTGGATTTTGCAAAACATTTATGTTCTGGCTATGAATAAATTTAAACGTTGAAAAACACCTTCAGGAGGGCAGCAGGGTCACTGGTGGAGGAAGTGCAGATCTCACACTATTCTCATGTACGAAGGATAGTGAGGCTCAGTGATGCGCTGGCCACATGCAAAGATGACAGGAAGTACAGGTGAGACATATTCTGTCAAATTCATGATTCGTTGCACAGCCTCTGAATAAAACTTTATGGATCCAACCCGCAAACCTAAAACACTTGATTCCTACATCCAGTGTGCAGTGATTCAGCTTAATGTGGACAATATAAAGCAATGCCATGTTGTGGCCACACCCCCAGTCTGGAAGTTTAACAGTTAGGCTTTAAAGATTAGAATCAGTACTTTTGCTAAACATTACTGACATGCACTTCAACATAAAGAGAACACTAGAGCTGAGGCAGGCTGTCTATGTGTTAATAACCAAAAACTGCCTTACAACTGCTGTTTTGAAAATGGTTGTTCAGCATCTACACACTTTTAAAATGCAATGCAGTGATGGTACAGAGGGCAGTGGTGCTACTGCAGGAGATGGTGCAGAATGGCAGCACTGTTTCCTGTAAAGGAGGTAAGGAAGAGCTGTGGGTTCTTGATTTCTGCACTAGTTTTACAACATAGAACAGTTTATAATAAACTGATTGGAAATCTGGTAGAATTTGAAAATGTACTGCCATATGGGCTTAACACCTGTTTACCTTTAAAATGCACATTCAGATGTTCCTCAACAGTAATGGTCCTGTGTCCTGTGTTCTTCCAGTTTGATAAGAAAACTAAAAGTGACAGAATCTTTAGGATATTTTCTTAACATTTAAACAGTCAGAGTCATATCAGATGTTGACATCACAGCTGTTGAGGAAATCACACTCATTAGAAAATCCAACACTTCTCATGACGTGGGTAGTTGTCACGGTGGCAGGGTACAGGAAGGACGTCTGCGCAGAGCCAGTGATCCAATACATACTTTTGTTCAAATAAGTCACCCAAAGCAGACACAAAACTGAAACTGAACCACCCGTAACTTCAGGCTTTGCCTATAGAATGAACTGTGCTCTGGTCTGACTCATTGGGGCTTAAGTAGTCAGTCCCAATGAAGCACACCTGTACCTTCATGAGCTCAGGTGTGCTCAGTCAGAACAGAGCGCCCTCTACCGTGAACAAAACATAACCAAACCTAGACAGACTGTGACAGTAGTAAACAGTTAGACCATATTCTTTTAATAGAGTGAAAAGCAACAACTTGGGGGTGAAATTTCTTGCAGGAGGGGTTACATTTAAGAAGAGAAGAACTTACCTTGAACTGTGTGGACCGATGTGTACACCAGATGAAGAAAGACTACAAAAACTGTCCCAGGCTGACCTCCACCATAAACATATTTTGCCTAAGAATTCTTTGCAGGCTTTTACTTCTCCATCCACTTTCTCTATCTGGTCTCCAGTGCCTATCTCCGCTCCTCCTTCTCCTGAGATCCCTTTCGTTTTTCTTGCCGATATTGGGCTACTGTGATCAATTTCTTTCCCTTAAGTGTTTCTGTTTGGAGAGGATAAAGAAAAGAGTTGATAGAAAACATGAGCTCAACTCTCTCTCTCTGTTTAAGATACATTTTCATTAGATACTGATTTTAGATTTCATTTAGATCCCATTAAACAGATTTTGCCCTAAACACTACTTAACCTTCCTGTTGCCCTGTGGATTGATTTTTCTTATATTTTATTATGTCACACATTTTCAAAAAAGTGGGAAGACACTAGACTTTCACCACATTTGTGCTTGGAAGTCAAAGAGGGCAAATTTATATACTATAATTATATTACACCCAAAAAATAGTATGTACTTTAACAGTGTTCAACCATGAAAGGCTTTACAGTAAAAGGTTTACAATAAAATAATTACTTACTAACTGTGAGAAGTTTATCTCCATATTCCTATTCCATCTTAAGGCTCTTCTCCTAGGAATTCTGATGTTTTTGCTTAAATTTGTCGCTTATCCAGCTGATGATACCTTTTCTCCTTTTCTTCTCTTTGTCCTGTTTGTGGACGATTTCATCCATCACCTCAAGGGGTGGGCTTTTGGGTGTTGAGCTGTCAGTCTGGGTGTGCAAAGGAGGTTCCACTGCTTCACTGGAAGCTTCTGGTTGTGGCTCGATAACACCCTCAGACTTTTGTACAGCTTCCTCCAGAACAGTGCCAACTTCATCAGCCACAATGTTCTCTGCATTCAGATCAGCAGTATGTTCAGAACAGCAGGTTTCAGGTGGTTGACTCTCCTCTATGATTGGATTATGGGCTGAACTGTCATCAGCAGGGATCCTTCGCTACGAGAAAAAGGCCAGCAGAGTTTCAGAGGCTTCTCCTCGTGCTTGGCCTGATGTTCAGCACTGCTTGAAGGTTTTTAGGTTTTCCCGTTTTCAACCAAAACCTCTGCACTGGAGCCCATTTTCTGCCCTAAATAAACTCCCTTCTGGAGAAAACATTCTTTTCATCCTTTCTTTCTTCCTCTGCATTTCTTTCTCCATGTGCCGCTTCCTTGCTTCCTGAAAGCCTCAACTTCCAGCTGTTTCCCTCTCACTTTTTCTCTCATCTCTCCCACTGCTGCTCCATTTCCTCCATGTACTTCTCTTCCATCTCTCTCTGAATCTCCTTCTGAAAGTGAAAGTGACAACCCTTGTCATTGCGAGGTCACGGCACAGCACACATGAACCACAACGAAATTGGACCTCTGCATTTAACCCATGCACACTCAAACCCGTGCAGCAGTGGGCAGCTATTGAAAGCGCCCGGGGAGCAGTGATGGGGACAGTACCTTGCTCAAGGGTACCTCAGGGCAACCTATTGGGAAGGGGTTTGAACCCCAGATCCTCCGATCATGCAGCTAACGCCCTAACCGCTAGGCCACCGCTGCCCTTTTTTTTTTTTTTTTTTTTTTTTTTTTTTTTTTTTAAAGTGAAAGTTCTCTTGCTCTTTTTCCTCCTCTCGCTCTTTCCTCCTCTTCACTCCACACCTCTTGAACCACAGACTTCTCCAAATCTGATTCTATTTCTCTCTTCCCCTCATCTGTCTCTTTCTCCATTTCTCCAAATTTCATTTTTAAATCCATTTCCTGAAGATCTAACTTTCTTTCTTCCGTCTCTATCATTTCCCACAGACATGTCTCATCTTCCTTCTGTGTTTCCTTTTGATTTCTCTTTATCCTTTGTTCCATCTCCCTCTCTATCTGAGCTACTTTCGGCTGATCCTGAAGTTCTGTTCCAGTCAGTATTCTTTTCTGATTACTTTCACTAACTTCCTTTCTCTCAATTTCTTGTAGCACTGTCACATCTTGCCCCTTTGCTGTAATCTCCTTATCTTTCAATTCTTTTGTTTTCATTTCTCCCCTTTCACTCATTTCACTCATCACATTTAAATGTGGTGCTTCCATTTTTTCTGGCAGTGTTGGGGTGGTGGTGGTCTAGTGGTAGAGTACTTGCCTGTGGACCTCTGGATCAAGAGGTCCCAGGTTCAAATCCCACCTCTGGCACTACCACCACTGGGTCCCTGAGCAAGACCCTTAACCCCGAGTTGCTCCAGGGGGACTGTCCCTGTAATTAGAACATGGAAGTCGCTCTGGATAAGAGCTTCTGCTAAATGCCGCAAATGTAAATGTGTTTATTTGCTCCTTTTTCTCATCTTTTGCTTAAGCTGCTTTTTCTCACTTTTTCTATCTCTTTCCCTTTTTCTCCAGAGTTCTCCTTTAACTTCTGTTCTTTACATTTTTCCTTACCAATCTCTCCCATTGTCTTGACTTTTTCTCTGGTTTTGTCCAAACTTCTTTCTCCCTTTCTGCTCTCCAGCCTCTTCCACCAGCTTTTCACTTTCCCTCTGTTTTTCTTTCTTTATCTCCGCCTTCTCCCTTTTTGTAGACATTTGACTCTCCATATTCAGGATTTTCTCTTTAAAGACTCTCATTTCTTCCTTTTCCTTCATGTCCAATGCACAGCTCCTCCAGCTCCTCTGTCTGTCTTTCTTTCTTTTCTTCCCTCTCTTCTCTGCCATTTTGCTCGCTCATCTTTTCTTTAAACTTACACTGTATGTGGACCTGTTCCTTTTCAGTGTACAAAGGATTTCCTTCATATCTGCCTTCAAACAGCATTCTGGCCTGTGACTTCTCTATCTCGCTCTTTAATTCCTTCAATCTCTCTTTCTTGCACACTTTTTCCATCTCTGTCACATTCTCTTGCAGAATGCTCAGCTTTCCTTCCTGCAACTTGCAACTTTTCTTTTACTCTCGGTAGCATTTCGTTGCTTGGTACTCTGGACTCGTCCTCTTTCTTCTGCATGAAAGTCTTTCCAATCTTTACTTCCTTTGGCGCTCCATCTTCATTTTGCAGATCCAGTATCATTTTCTGCAAGTCTTTCAAGTTTCTTTCAATGTCATCAAAGCACATCCTTGTGTCCTCAAATGCCTCCATTCTTGGTGCACTTGCTGCTTCCATGTAGGACAGGTAGGCTGCCTTGACATTGTTTGCCTGCTGGAGTGTTTTTTCCTCTGAGCAGGGTGAGAGTGTATGTGTTACACTTCGAAGAGTGTTACACTTCGAAGAGTGTCCTGATTTTCTTTGAAATGCCCTTTCACACACTGCCATCTCAGTGAGGTCTTTAGATTCTTCAATGACACAAATACATTCATTCTTTAAACTCTCAATGCACATTAAGCGCTAATCTTATTGGTCAGTTTTCCATTTGAAAGCTTTATACTCAATATGATTTTCAAAGTGAAAGCACACTTTTTTCTCTGCTGCAGGAGTGTCCATTGTTGCCTGCCAGTGTGACTGCAGGATTTAATTCCAACAAAGCATATAATCAAATGATTGAATTACCCTCTGATTTAAAGAGTGGAATCAGATCTGCTCCTTATGAGACTGGAAACACTTGGACCCACAAATCTGTACGTTTCCATGGAATCTGGCATGGTGTGAAGGCTTTACATAAGGCTTCATACTCTATTAAGGAACTAAAGCCTCGGTCCTGAAACAATGAACAATAAGTGGGAATATCCTCATCCTGATCCTAAAACAGAAAGGACATGAATTGAGCTCTAAATACAACTGAACAATATTTGAATTTTTGGTATTGGGAATGTCAGTAAAGTTCTTTCTTAATACATTTCAGCTCAGTTAACTACAATCTTCCATTTCTGTTCTTATTTCAGATTGAACCAATCAGTAAAGAGCTCCCAATGTCATGTGATAAAACAGAGCAATAAAAAACAACCTTCAGTCACTATCAACCCGAAATGCTTCAACCTGAAAGAGTTCAAAAATGACTGTATCCTAATCCTCCTGCAAACACTGTTTTTACAGCAACGTTACATTGAAAGTCTTCCAGTAGTGTTGAGGTAATGACTTGCTCTAATTTTACTGGGAAGATTTCACTCATAGTGGAAGATCATCATGTCATTTACCTTTCTAGTTGCTACCTGTCATTCTCTCCACTTTCTTTCTTCCCCTCTCTCTCTCTCAGTTCTTTCAGCTGTAGTTCTTTCTTCAGCTCCCTGAGTCTCTGTAACACTTTTCTCTTATTTTCTACATCCTTCCTCTCTTGCTCCATCTCATTCATTAGCCACTGAATCAGCTCTCTTTCCTTCTTTCTCTCCCTCTCTCTCATCTCTTCCTGCTTCATCTGCCTCAACTCCTTTCTCTTTAGCCTAGTAGCTCCCTCTTTTTTACATCCAGCTCCATCTCTATCTCTCTCTGAAGCTGTCGGAGACTTTCCTCCTGTCTCCACCTTTCCTCCTGTCTCCACCTTTCCTCCTGTCTCCATCTTTCCTCCTGTCTCCATCTTTCCTCCTGTCTCCACCTTTCCTCCTGTCTCCACCTTTCCAGACTATTGTCCTTTTTGGTGAAAGTTTTTAGGAAGTACTTGCACAAGTTCATGATGGATGCTGGACTGAATGGGGGATACAGTCGTAGACTTGTGCTGTTTTTTGGGTTTAGTGGACAAAAGGACAATATTACTTATTAAAAACGAAACTATGTGTGTTCTTTATCCTCCTCTATCCCAATTAATATTCACATAAACAAGCAAAACAAATATGACCAAATATTTTTTTATGCTGCCATTTGACTTTTTTCTCTTCTATTATTGTCGCGTTTTGCTTACGGTTATGGTGCGGTGAGTGGTTGGTATGGTGACTGAGCACACCTGAGCTCATGAAGGCACAGGTGTGCTTCATTGGAACTGGTTATTTAATCCCCAGTGAGTCAGAACAGAGCGGGGCTCATTAACAGAGGTGAAGCCTCAAAGTAATGGTGGTTTTGTAGGTCCTTTTGTTTTGTTTTAGTTACCATGGAGAATAAAGTTGAGTTCCTGATCCCTGACGTCCTACCCGCACCACACCAGTGTTACAATGATCATTGTTATTATGCCTCACAGGTTCATACCCACTATTCTTCCTACAGATTTTAAGCAAGGACTGAGAAATTTCACACATTTATATTTACTAAAGTAGAAAGAAAGAAATAGCAGAAAGTTAAAGTGAAAAAACAATCTGAAGCTTACCTGTGAGACACTCAGGAAAAATGTCTTTCCAAGTCAAGGTTTACCACAAACCAAAGATCAACTGGTTACTTGTGGTAGTACAATATTCAATTCAATTCAATTCAATTTATTCTTATATAGCGCCTTTTACAACACAGTTGCCCCAAGGCACTTTACAATGGTGGTGGATGGTGGAACAGGTTACAGTGATAGATGTTAAAGCCGGACAACTATGAAGGAGAGGAACCAAAAACTCCACTATGTGGAGAAAAAAAACCTCTGAGGGTCCAAGGTCAACCGGCTACCCAACCCCCTTGGGTATACTAACAGTACAAAGTTAGTTTGGTTTTAAACTCCAGGATCAGTGAGGAGTCCCAAGTTGCTTCCAGGTACCGATGAGCTGCCAGGGTCCCATGGCGCATCAGATGCAGATGGGTGGCGGTGGTCTAGTGGTAGGGTACTTGCCTATGGACCTCTGGGTCAAGAGGTCCCCGGTTTGAATCCCACCTCTAGCACTACCACCACTGGGTCCCTGAGCAAGACCCTTAACCCTGAGTTGCTCCAGGGGGACTGTCCCTGTAATTAGGAAATGTAAGTCGCTCTGGATAAGAGCGTCTGCTAAATGCTGTAAATGTAAATGTAAATGTAATGCATCACACAGACCAGATAGTAGCTCGGCATTGGAGTGCACTCCTGCTAACAATCCTAGCGGCTGTGTTCTGAATGCGCTGTAGGGTGCTTAATGTGCCCTGAGAGCTTCCAGAAAGTACGGCGTTACAGTAATCTAATCTACTGTATACAAATGCATGTACTACTTTTGCCGTGTCTTCCATTGACAGAAAACGTCGTAGTTTGGCAATGTTCCGAAGGTGCAGGAAGCATGTCTTCGCAACTGCATTAACATGGGGATTAAATGAAAGATTTGAATCGAAAATAACACCAAGGTTATGTGCCAGAGTACTAACTGAAAACTTCAACCCTGCATCCCGGATATGTGAAATGAAGTTGGCCCTTTCTACATCACTACTACAAAACAAGAGCAGCTCAGTTTTTTCAGGGTTTAGTGAGAGGAAGTTGTTATTCATCCAATCCCTAATATCACTGAGGCAGCTAATTAAAGTGCCGGTTGATGCTTTATCACACGATTTAACAGATAGGTATAGCTGAGTGTCATCAGCGTAGGAATGGTAACTAACATTATGCTTCCGTATAATAGTGCTTAGTGGGAGCATGTAGAGGGAGAAGAGCACTGGGCCTAACACCGACCCTTGTGGGCCTCCATAGTTAACTAGTGACATAGGTGAGGGGGTGCCAAAATCATCCATTTGGATGAAGTAGTAACGGTTTGTGAGATAGGAGTTGAACCATTTAAGGGCTGTTCCGCTAATGCCGACAGTGGAGTGAAGCCTATTTACTAAAATGGAGTGATCTACCGTGTCGAACGCAGCACTAAGATCTAACAGAACAAGAACAGTGATGTTTCCTGCATCACTTGAGACCATTATATCATTCACCACTCTAGTTAGAGCAGTTTCTGTGCCATGGCCGTGCCGGAAGCCTGATTGGAATTTATCTAAGAGGTTATGCGTGTCTAGATATGACTGCAGTTGTCTCGCAACTAATTTTTCCAGAATCTTAGAGAGAAACGGGACATTAGAGATAGGTCTATAATTACTTGGTGAGCGAGGGTCCAAGTTAGGTTTTTTAAGCTGTGGTCTAACCACTGCTGTTTTAAACTGATTGGGGACTACACCTGAGGTCAAGGATGCATTCATGATATCAAGTATAGGTGTTGATAGTACTCCTAAGGATTCCTTCAGGAGCTTGGTTGGGATGGGATCTAACCGACAGGTCGTGGACTTTGCCTTGGCTATAACAGAAATTAGCTCAGAGGTATCGATGAGATTAAAATCACTAAAATATTATGAGCACTGTTCTGGTAATGGATTAATTCGAGGGCTAATAGGGCACATATGGAGCCTAATGTTGTTAATTTTATCATTAAAAAACTTAAGAAACCTATCGTTAGTAATACTACACGCTGGCCTTTTATCAGTTTTGTCTGTTAGCTGGGCTAGTGTCTGAAATAAATAGCGGGGGTTATGCTTGTTGTTTTCAATAAGCTTTGAATAGTACTCAGTGTGAGCACTATATAGAGCTTTCTTATATTGTTTTAGTTTAGCAGACCATAGAGCCTGAGAGGCTTGGAGACCTGTTGTCTTCCATCTGCGTTCTAGCTTACGGCACTCCCGCTTAGCAGCCCGTGTGTGATCATTGAACCAGGGAGAATGCCTCATAGTTCTGACCTTCTTTATTTTAATTGGGGCGACCTGATCAAGGATCTGCCCAACTACTGTATTGTACATGTTGGTGATGTCATTAACAGTTTTGTTACCGGTGAAGTCTATCTCTGTTACAGCCTCCATAAACTGGACACATTTAGCCCTGTTTAGGTGTCGTGTTGTACTAGTCCGTTCACTGAGGTACGGTGGAGACATTTTAATCTCAAACATGATTAAAGAATGGTCGGAACAAAGTTTATTTAAGGAGTTGACCAGTACAGTATCAATGTCAAGTCCATATGAGATAATTAGATCTAGCGTGTGTCCTTGTACATGGGTAGGTCCTGATATATGCTGGGTGCAACCGTCAGAATCGAGGAGCGTTAAGAAGCTTTTGGCACCTGCATCCATCTCTGTATCAACATGTATGTTAAAGTCGCCTAGCATCACGAATCTAGTAAACCTAACAACCAAGTCAGAGAGCAGATTGCCAAATTCATTGATAAAGGCAGCATATGGTCCTGGAGGTCTGTAAATTAATAGGATATGGAGCGCTAAATCAGGCCTAATGCTTAGCAGCATCACTTCGAATGTATGGAAGCTCTCAGTGGTTTTTCAATCAACCTTAAATGATTAATCAAAAATTGCAGCCAGGCCACCACCACGTCCTACTGAGCGTGATTTGTGTAGGTACGAGAACCCATAGGGGGAGGCTTCTACTAAGGGGATGGTGTCAGTGGGTCTAAGCCAAGTTTCAGTCAGTAGACAGATATCTGACTTTGTGTCGAGTACCATCTCATTAATAAGCACTGCCTTGTTTCCTAAGGAGTGAACATTTAGCAGTGAGCATTTGATTTTAGTTGGACGCTGTGTTTAATTGTTTTTATGATGGGTACTGTGAGCAGGTTACCAGCGCAGGAGCCTCTAGATTGGCATCTATACTGCTTCCTTATCGTACTAAGAATAGATATTCTCTGGTAATGGTGAGAGAAGTCTGGTTCTAAGCTAATGTGTGACATAGGGGATGCCGTGTTATAAGGATATATATTGACATAGGTTACAGTGTTGTCAAATATGTAAAATTAGTTAGAAACTGACACTTGTAGTAGAACTAAAACCATGACAACACAATTAAGGATTCCGTCATCATGGTAACTGTACCTTGTTTTAGTACTGTTATAACTCAGCAATTTCACTGTCATTTCACTATAACCTCTTTATAATCTCATGAATAGTGAAAAAAATCTGAACACGGTACAGGTTTACATGATGACACAATATTCACACAATCACCTTTTTGGAGTATGTGGCACACAGTAAATACACCATTATTAATGATATACAGCGAAATTTCTACATTGCATTTGAGATGCAATGAGAAAAAAAAACAACTCATAAAATGCTGAAAATGTTTTACTGAATTTAATTTTAGATCATTTTTGAGCAGTGAGATAGTATTACAGGCAGTGTTGCAGTTTTCAATGCATTTACATTTAGGCAGTGTTTTACCAAAAATATATTTTTTTCAGAGTTTAAACAGTATTGCAACTGTAATACAGGATTTCTAAATAGATTTAATTACTTTATTTGTACACCTGCATCTCTATATTAAGAAGAAAATGTTAAAATAAGAAAACATAACACAAATGTTGCTAGAAGTGAAGTGAAACATGCTTTTGCAAAATAAAAAAAAACAAGCAATGCTAAGAAGCTGCATTACGATTACTAGAATATTCAGAGAAAGGCTTCTCGCCCAATATGTTTTAGATACATGTAAGGGCTAATTAACATATAAATCCTACATTTTAACTCATTTAACCAGAGCTTGACCAAATCACCCAGAATGCATCTATCTATCCATCTGTCTATCTATCTTTCTGTCCATTCATCCATCTGGTCATCATCCATCCATCCATCCACCCTTCCATCCATCTGTCCGTCTATCTATCTATTTGTCTGTCTGTCTATCTATCTGTCTATCTATCTATCTATCTATCTATCTATCTATCTATCTATCTATCTATCTATCTATCTGTCTGTCTGTCTGTCTGTCTGTCTGTCTGTCTATCTATCTATCTTTCTATCTACCTTTCTCTCTCTCTCTCTCTCTCTCTCTCTCTCTCTCTCTCTCTCTCTCTCTCTCTCTAGAAGTTCGGCTGTGGGGATTCACAGATCCAGCCTGATTTATAGGTGCAGGGAATGTCATTCCATGTAGTCAATGTCTGAGCAGGAGAAGAGAAAACAACACAGTCTTCTTCACCATTAGCATCATTAGGCTCACCAGTCTTCCAGAATCTGGGATTAACACACATGGAGCACACTGACATTCAGCAACCTAATTCAGAAAAACTGGACAACTAGAACAGCCACTGTGGCTCTTTTTGTGGGCTCATCCAACTTTTATGTTAAATGTTATGTAATAACATGTATAATAACATGAATCCATTTATGAAAACCACACCAGAATATATATCTATTGACAAGGGTTGTCACTTTCACTTATTATCAGTTATTTGAATATTTGTTATTGTGACCACATGAGTCTTTTATCTTCTTTACGAATCTGTTGTTGATTAGATAGTTGGTGAAAATCACCAACAAGCTAATCGACAAATATATTGCAGAGACAGTAATATATGTTGTTTTACTCACACAGTGGTCAATGCTGATCCGTCTACCCATTTCCAGAATTGTTCTCTGTCTGCATCAGTCAACCCAATCCAGGTATATATGTTTTGATCATGAATGAATTGCTACACGTGAACAGAATGTGATTAGAAGAGAGATATTTCTATTAGAGATCACTTGTTCTTTCTGTTCTCCTCACCTGCTCCTCTTTGCTGCTGATGACCACCAGATCTGCTCCTCTCTCTCTGCAGTCCTGCCTGGCCTCACTCCATGTCTTCTGCCCAGAAGAGATATAGTATATGCTGCTTCCAAACATGTTCCCTTTCAAATAAAACCTTTCTAGACGAAAAAGGAGAGAGTAGTGAGAATAGCCCCTTCATTTAAGTCTGAGGCCCTATATTAGATTCGGAGTGGTATTATCCTGTCTACAGGTGGACTGTTTATCCATTAACTGTCAGTAAATAATGCAGTTTATTAAAATTAGTTTATCAAAAACATTCAGCCTAGATCAGTATATACTAATCGAATAAATTTGCAAAATTCGCTGCCTGAATGAGGCTGTAATTGTCTTCTAAATTGTAGATGTTAACAATTTAAAAAATGTTTCTTGAGAGGTACAGGAAACACAAGTCAATATTGTTAATTTTCTGAATTGAAGTGAAAATATTTTCCTAAGAGAGCGAACTTATATATGTTTTTGCATGTTTTTATTTGCTGTGTTGAATATAAAAAAGTGCAAAGTTTGTTCCCTCTCACTCTGTTAGCTGAGCTTCAGTAAGCCTAGCATATGTGTGAAAAACACATATTTCCACTCCCTCCAAGAGCTTATCTCACCAATTCCAGTTGGGCTAATATTATGATTTCTGGGACTCTTAATAATGGAGATCCCCCCAATGGGTGGTTATGAAGCAAAATGGATGAGGGTTAAATAAAATCAATATGCAATAGTCAATATTAATTAAATTAATATTTAATTAATGAAGTGCTTATCAGAGGTATTTAAAAATGTGTCTTAAGTGAATAAAAGATTAATTGCTTGTCCTCACCCAGTACTGAAAGCTTTCTCTGAAGTGCATCTCTCTCCATTGTCAGAACTTCATTGCTAGTCTTTAACTTTAACTTTAACTTTAGTCTCTCTCTTCATTCACGATGTTGTAAGTTTTTAGTAGCTGCTTTCTCTCCACTGTCAGGTTGTCAAAGTTATTTTGTAATTGGACTTTTTCCTTAATTACTGTGGCATGACTGTTCTGGAACTGTTCTCTCTCTGCATTATGTTTTACACTCAGGACCACAATAATAACTAGCAGGAGGACACACAGCAGCCCCAGACACACTGCAGCTCTGTTGCAAGAGCAGACCGTCCACTTCGAACCTTGAAGAGTTACAAGAGCAACATGGTTTAACTACTGTTTTTTTCATGCACCAGAAACAGAATACACTACAACTGTAGCTACCAACTCTTTCTCCCCTCAACTTCCCTAAACTGGAAAATGAAAGCTGATGGGCCGTTAGAGTTTCTGTTTTAGCTTTCTGAAGTGTTACTCTTATGGCAAATACACCACAGATTAATTCAATGTGGCACACTGTGGGAGAAAACCCATGCAAACACTAGGAGAACATCTATTAATAAAACATGCTGTAACCCTTTGACATTCTCAGTTCAAATGAGCTGATGTTCACAACAACCCTAACATAATAATTGTTATTAAATTTCATTATAAGTGTGATTGCAAGTCATTGGATAAATACCTGGTGTCTGTGCTGCGGTGTTGTGGTACACACAGTCCTCCCTCTCCTTGGCCCTCTTATTATTGTGCACAGTGTTTACGTAGATGTCTTCAGAATATTCATCTTTCCCAGCACCAGCCATGGCGACCAATACGAGATGCAGAAAGGAAACTGCTACTTGCTTATAAGTACATTTTTCTGTGATCATGTGATGCTGAGGTTCTTCCATTGCCTTAAGTAAAGAGGTGGGCACAAAACAGTCTGCACTCTAAGAAACAACACACATGTTTAAATAAATCCTCTCTGGGAATTACCTTCACGTCCACTTTAGTTGCAAGCTGCAGTCACTATTAGCAAATTGAAAAAAGAAATAAGACTATTGATAAATGTCTAGCTAAAATAATCACAGGGTAACATAAGAATTCACTGCCAAGAAAACCATAAAACAGCAATATAAAATGGATTAGAAAATGAATTGGCAAAGAAAGCTGCTTACAATGAAAACAGTTGTGAAAAGAATAGTGAAAATAAGAGAAAATATTTCAAGTAAACAACTTTTTTTTTGGAAAACAAAAACATTGTCAAAAATGTATACAGATTCCACTAAACGAAATGCAACTTAAGAGTTTTTCCGTTTACATATCACTGAAGAAAAGATCTGAGGTGACATCGCAGCTAAATTCTACTCTTCCTTCCTCAAAATGAATCAGACAAGCTGAAATGTGAGAGAAATGAGGTGAACTTAAATGTCAGGAAATAACTACAAATAGTCATCAGATGAGACTGTTGAGGGACAAGTTGCAGTTGATCCTTGGGCAATGTCCACAGGATCGTTATGACAAATGTGGAATTGACAGAAGAGGGATTTTATGGGCAGGAATTAATAACAACATCTGAAAGTCCTGTAAAGATTGTTGCAATCAGCTTCTCGGTGGATGTCTGTCAATTGGACTTTTTCTTTAATTACTTTGGCATAACTAATCTGGAACTGCTCTCTCTCTCTGCATTATGTTTCACACTCAGGACCACAATAATAACTAGCAGGAGAACACACAGCAGCCCCAGACACACTGCAGCCCTGTTGCCAGAGCAGACTCCACTTAGAACCTGGAAGAGTTACATGAGCAACATTGTTAAACTACTTCTACTAGTTTTTTCTTTTTTTTTTCATATTATCTTATTTCTTATTAGACTTCTGTGAATTTCCATGCATTCCTAACCCAAAATACACCATAACTTTAGCTACTATTTCTTTCTCCCCTCAACTTCCCTAAACTGGAAAATGAAGGTTGATAGCAATGAAGGGTTGCTAGAAATACTGTTTAAGATTTCTTAAGAGCCTGTAGTCAAGAAAATGGGTCAACACTGTGAATAGTTATCTATAGAAAAAAATACATCTATAAAGTGGTATGTATTATATTAACTCTGCAGTAAATGCAGTAATCTGCTAATCTGTCCTTCTATGACACTGTGGTAGCGTCTGCGGTTTTTTATGAGTTTTCTGCTGGTGTGGTAAAATCGCGGAGAGGGACAGGGAGAAACTAAATAAACTGGTGAAGAGGGCCAACTCTGTCCTAGACTGTCCACTGAAATCTATTGAGCAGGTAGGGGAAAAGAGGATGTTATCCAAGCTAACATCCATCATGGACAACATCTCCCACCCCCTGCATGAGACTGTACTGAGCAGCTCATTCAGCAGCAGACTTTTACACCCTGTCACGGTGGTGGGGTGCAGGAAGGACGTCAATGCAGAGCCAGATATCCCAGACATACTTTTATTCCACATAACCAAAATCCAGACACAAAACTGGAACAGAACCCACAGGTGGTTCAGAACAGAACAGAACCACCGTTAACTTCAGCCTTAACTGAACGAATGAACTGCGCTCTGTTCTGACTCATTGAGGCTTAAGTAGTCAGCCTCAATGTAGCACCCCTGTGCCATATGAGCTCAGGTGTGCTCCTTCAGAACAGAGTGCCCTCTACCGTGAAGAAAAACAAAACAGTCAAACCCTTACACACCCGCAGCGTATAGTAAAAATCCCTTTACTTTTGTCCCTGTCTCACAGCACCTTACATTACTGAGTTCACAGAGTTTGTTGGCCTAAATCTGACCCCAGAAGATAGCAAGTAGTTGCACCTGCAAAAATACATTCTTACTTGCTTGCGTCATCTCATGAGTTCCCAGAAAACATCCAGCAGAAAAGAGGTACATCTTTAATTGAACAATAGTGCTCACAGACGGCCAGTATCGAACAATTACAGTTCTAATTAGTCAGCTGCGCTCATAATTGGGAAGCTGGATGGGAGGAACACCTTGACATACCGGTGGTAGATAAGATAGGGAGACATTTGTGAAAAACACTTATAATTGGGAGCCTGGATGGGTGGAAGCCTGAAATATAGGTGGTAGATAAGACAGGGACTCATCTGTGAAAAGACCTTTGTCTATTGGTGGTAAAGGGGCAAAGGTGGGGGAACTGAGGTTTTAATCATTGAATATTATTGGTGGAAAACTAAAAATGGGATGGATTTATGTAAATTTTAAAGGTGAATGAAATGTATTTAAAGTCCGGAGTTGGGATTAGCATTTGGAGCTGTTCCCACTGGACCACACCTGCTGAAACTCTTCAGTAAATTGGTTGTGCCGCATCTCTCTGACTTCGCTTGATTTTTGACTTCGTTTGATTTCTGACTTAGAAAAAGTTTCAGACTTAGGCTCACACTTCAATTTTCCACGACAAGTGTTAAAAGGAACGCTACTGCAGGTCATTCTTACCTGCAGCCATCAGGCTCCACCGAGCATTACTTATTTAACCTAGCATTACTTATTTATTATTACTCTCTTATTATTGTTATTATTATTATTATTATTGTTAATAATATTATTATGACATTTATATTTGCATTTATTTCTTATTTATTTATTTATTTATTTATTTATTCATATTTTTTAAAATTATTATTATTATTATATACTATAAGGTTATCTTTCCATTTTCATATTCTATATTTCTTGTTAATTGAGTGCAGCGGTGGTCTCGTGGTTAGGAAGTTAGCCCCAAGATTAGAAGGCCAGAGGTTCAAATCCCAGACCAGCAGACTACTCTGAGGTACCCTTGAGCAAGGTACTGTAACGCATCACTGCTCCCCGGGTGCTAGATATGGCTGCCACTGCTGCACAGTATGTGTGCTAAATACAGAGGTCATATTTTGTTGTGTTTCACTGCGTGCTATGTTCACAATGACAAATAGTCACTTTCACTTCATTTATAAACTACACTAAGGTTTTTGGCTCAAGAGGTCCCAGGTTCGAATCCCACCTTTAGCACTACCAGGGGACTGTCCTCAGTTGCTGGGTATGAAGTCGCCTGGATAAGAGCATCTGCAATGCCGCAAATGTAAAATGTACTGCCCTGTAAATATGTATATATGTATGTATACTGTATATGGATATGTATATGGGACTATCTTTCCTTGTGGGGTTTTTTAAATATTCTCTCTTTCTCTTTCTCTTGTTCTTTTCTGTTAAGAGCCCTGTAACACCCGAATCTCTAATTCGTCGGATAATAAAGGATTATTCTATTCTATTCTATTCTTATTTCATTTTCTGTATTCATTTAACGGATTATAAACCAAGCATTAAACAAAATACAATCTTGTAACTGAACATTATGAAATACAATATTATCTGCTTGAAAATTCAACAGCAATTTTAATAGAAACTGACTTGCTTAATTCAAAAGCAGAAGAAAAAATTGTCTGCATAAAATAGAACAGCTGCTTGTACTACACTTGCCTTTTCAATATTAGACCTCTTTTCTTCAATGCAAAAGTTAATTTGACAGAAAGATTTATGGAAGCAAAAAGAAAAAGATCAGCCTCCTTTCCTGTTTCATACTTTTAGATGTTGAACTTTTTTCTAGGTTGTACAACCTTTTAAACTAATAAACAATACAGGCTATGAGGTGCAAAACTTTAGGGAATGGGTAGATACATATCATGGCTGGAGGCCTTGAGGATAGATCATTTGACTGATGATGCAGAACAGACAGAGTTGCTGAGAAGTGGCTACTGAAGAAGCTACTACTTCACACAATTGGCCACTTATACATTTTAGTATATGTATAAACGCTACCTAATGTGTCTTATATGTCTTAGGCTTTTTGGGGCAGTGGTAAGCTAGTGGTTAGGGCCAAGGCACCATGATCAGAAGGTCATGCTAGCAAATCCCACACCAGAAAAGGTCTTCTGGTACCCCTTGAACAAGGTAATTTCATTCCCATCCCTGCTCCCCTGTGTGCTTTGAAAAACTGCCCCTGCTGCACGTGTTTGTCTGGGTAAAATGCAGAGTCTGAATTTCATTGGGGTTGAGTGTTGTGCTATGTTTCACAATAACAGTTGTCACTTTCACTTTTTTAATAAATATATGTGAGTGTTCAGCTCAAGTTAGGATCTTCTGCCATACCTACAGGATATGTGGTTGGAAATATTAGTATTGCAACTGTACTCATTACCATGATTAAAGTGACAAAATAATTACTTTACACCTTAATTCCTCAAAGAATCTGATTATCAGCACTCACCTCAAGCTATGATTGGTCTCCTGTCATGAGGGTATGATTATGAAATGTCTCCAGCCTGGTCCACCACTATGCAGTAGGAAGAATTTTAGCCCACGTGAACACAGCACATAAAAGACAATGCTTATCAAACAAGACAGACATAACTGATGTAAACAAACAATTACGGTAATAAGACCTAATATAGAAGAAATGCAGACAGATGATGACAGGATGAATAGATAGATGGATGAAAGTGAATCAGTAGAATAAATTGCTTTTGCCATTTCTACAATATCTATTTTATTTGAGCTCACCAAATTTAAATTTTAAATAATAATAAATTAGTTTGTCATTAATAATTATTTATAAATAATAAATTAAGTATTAAAAGTCTTAAACACTAATATGGTGTGAGGTCTATTTCACCTTCTCAAAAAGTAATTTTTTCTTTATACTTACATTTTAGAGTTTTTACTTATTTTTTTACAGTATTTGTACCTCCAATTTGTAAAGAATATAGTTTACTTGCACTCAATTACTGTGAGCAGCAGATGGCAGAATAAGAGAACAGTAGGGCCTCATGGATTTCACAAGTAAAATTACAAGCCTGTACATTTTACTGAATTATTATTATTATTTATATATAAACTACAGGATATAATCCAGTCTGATTCTTTTTATAAATCAGCCAGAATGTAAAATGTCTATTTTACACTTCAAAACTTTCAGTACACAAAAAGTAATGCCCTTAGATGTTCAGTTCAATTGTGATAAATCATCATACATAAAATTAAATCACAGGGCTCCAATATATGTATATATATATATATATATATACACACACACATGCACAGAGATATCAGCTGCTTTGGCAAATCTAACAAATAAAGTAAGGAGAGAAATGGTGCCATAACATAATACTAAGTACAACAGCCATGATTGCCACTGCATGTGGTTCTGTATATGCACTGGTGGTGGGGTGAGGGAAGGACGCCTTGTGCGAGCTAGGAGTCAGAACATGACCTCTTATTATCCACTATTATTTTCACTTTATTATTAACTTAGCTTATCAAACCACTGGCTGAGTGTAGTAGGATTGGCCTAGTGAATGAACCATATTCTGTTCTGACTGCTAAATAGCAGCCCCAATGGTGGGGTGTCACCTGTGCCTTCATGAGCTCAGGTGTGCTCAGTCAGAACAGAACGCCTCTACCGTACCCAAAATGAAACTCACCCGTGACAGACTGTGACAGTATAAAAGTTGATGTGAGCCTTTAGAAACATCCATCTCCCAGTCTAGGAACCACCATTCATTATGAATAAAACATAAGAAGGATTACCATTAGTTTGCTATGTGCTATTAGAAACAGATCTATTCTGGTCTCTCGATAGTTTGGTGAAGATAATAATGAACAGGGTGTTATTTCCCACCAATCAGCATTACTAGTGTTTGGGATTATCTGAGATTGTGTTTACTAGTTTACAGTTCTTCTCTTAAATATGCTAAGAAAGCTATGCTGAATTAAATGCCCAGATCAGTGTATAGCTTAGCTGCTATGGGGTAGGAAGGAAACACTGACACACTTTTTAAGTCCGTGATCAACCTTAGGGACTAACCAAAATTTTGGAAATTTTGGTGAATATTTGTTTGCATATTTAAAAAAAAAAAACCTTTTATTTAATTAGGTAACTTTATGTTGTCTTATATTTACAGCACTTAGCAGACGCTCTTATCCAGAGCGACTTCCATGTCCTAATTACAGGGACAGTCCCCCTGGAGACACTCAGGTTAAGGGCACAACAGCAGACAATTACTCAGTAGTGCCAGAGGTGGGGATTTGAACCTGGGACCTCTTGATCTACAGGTAGTGTAGAGTAGGCAAGTACCCTACCACTAGACCACCATCCCAAACACACTGAACAACGCAAACAACAGAGATTCGCAGAGATCTTTTTTTTTTGCCTTTTTTAAAATTCACTAGAGCACTAAAAAAATAAAACTTTTCGGTTTGATAACTGATTCAGGTTTCATATGATTTCACATGATTCAGATAACTATAGACACAATGTGTGAGTAAAGAACACCAGTTAGAGACTCAAGCAAACTAACTGGCTTGCTTTAGAGTTCTTGCTGAGATTTTGCTTGACTCAGCATTAGAGTGTCTCAAATGTGAACATTGTGATTTTGTGACCACAGAACAGTGCATTATATAATTTCATATTCATCAATCAAACCAACTTATAAGCAGGGCTGCTTTGAAGGGCTTCAGACTTTTCTAGTTAGTGACTTTTCTAGAGGGTTAGCCTTTATGATGACAATGATGGGTAAGTACTTTATGTTTTACTTTATGTTTTATGTTTTGCGATGATGTATGCTGCATTTATGGCCAACCCACAACACCCCAGACTTACAGTGCATTTTACATTGCAACTTACGTATTTGTTAGTTGTTAGTTTGAGTCTTGTTTTTATTTATTGTTGTTCATTAACTTTGTTAAGTGACCTTGGGCACTATATAAAATTAAACATATCATTATTATTTGTAATGAAGTTGTTAAATGATTTTAAAGACCGTAGACATCATTGTTACCAGAAATGAGCAGCATTATATGAAGTCAAATGTAAAAACGATACACCTACAGACATGGCAAAATGTTTTGAGAATGACACAAATATTAATTTTCACAAAATTTGCTGCCTCAGTATTTGTGATGGCAATTTCCATAAACTCCAGAATGATGTGAAAAGTGATCAGATGAATTGCAATTATTTGCAATTATTAAATATTCCTTTGCCATGAAAATGTATTTCAACCTAAAACCGGTTACTGATTGCATTTCACCCTGCTAAAAACGAACTGCTATGTCATTTCAGTGAGATTTCAATGAATACAGGTGAGAGTGTTGAGGAGGACAAGGCTGAGATCACTTGTCATGCTGATTGAGTTAGAATAGCAGACTGGATGCTTTAAAAGGAAGGTGGTGCTTAAAGTCATTGTTGTTAACCGTGGTTACCTGCAAGGACACGTGCTGTCATTATTGCTTTACGCAAAAAAGGCTTCACAGGCAAGGATATTTATCAGATTTATCATCAAGAGGATATTTATCATCAAGAACTTCAAGGAGAGAGGTTCTGTTGTCGTGAAGATGCTTCAGGCGCCCAAAAAAAATCCAGCAGTTGCCAGGATCATCTCCTAAAATTGATTCAGCTGTGGATTCGGCACTATTAGTGCAGTGCTTGCTCAGGAACGGAAGCAGGCAGGTGTGAATGCATTTGCACGCCCAGTGAGGAGAAGCCTTTGGAAGAGCGCAGCAAAGTAGTCTCTTCTTTCCAAGAAAATCATCAGGAACAGACTGATACTGCAAACCATATAAAGGGATTGGATTGCTGAGGACTGGGGTAAAGTCAATTTCTCTGATGAATTTCCGGTTGTATGGGGCATCCCGAAAAAAATTGTCCGGAGAAGAAATGGTGGAGCTGGGCCACCTATGCTGCACAGTAGCATATCCTGAGATCATTACTGTGTGACTTGCTTTTTCAGCCATGAGTGGTCTACCAAAGGCAAATATGGGGTGAACAAAACATACAAATTGTTATCTTCAGAATAACCTCCCAATCATCCAAGAAGAATAGTTTGGTGAAGAATGCTGCTTTTTCCAGCAGGCATGGAGCACTCATGATGGGGAACAAACATTTGAACATTTTGGACCATGGTCAGGAAACCTCCCTGACCTTGGAACCATTGGAGAATCCAGAGTGATTTCTCAAGAGGCAGGTCGACAAACAAATACTCACAAAATCCTATATTGATTACGTAAGAAATGTCTTGAGAAGGCACAACACTGTAAATATTGACTCATACCAATTTAATGTAATTCTCACTAAAAGCCTTTGAAACGTATTAAATGCTTGTAACTCCAGTTACCACAGAAACATCTGACAAAAAGATTATAAACATTGAAGCAGCAAACTTTGTGAAATCCAACACTTGTGTCATTCTCAATACTTTTGGCCACGCAGTATTTTACACATGAGTGTGTGTTTATGTTTCTGTAGACCCTGGTGCTCTATTAAAGACTTCTGATCATTTAAGCACTTATTTGCTTGTTTTTTCCAGTTGGTCTTAGTTTTGACAGGGCTTTGTATTTGAGCTCATGGAATGTAACACTGCAGACATGCCAGCTCTTACATCCAAGATTACCCTTGTACATGTGAAATCTTGGGCTGTTTCCAACAGCAACCAACAGAGGGCAACTTAAGATGCCATTGCTGTCTACTGTTGTTTACAGATGTCTTTCTGTTATCTACTCGATGAAGGTCCTCTATCTGCACAGCTGTTTTCCATTTGTTCAGGTTACTATATGGTGTTTAAGGGTTTTATTTCTGTTCTTTGTGGAAATGCAAAAGATAAATAAAGACATTGCATTGTTATGCATTACAGTCACCATTTTGGTGGTTAGCAGTATTTAAGCTTATTATCACATCTAAAATGAAGCAGCATTTGCAAAAGCTCATTATAGCATGTGAAGCTTATATGTAAACCAGTAGATATCAGATAATAAACTTTCATTTTTATTTCTATTTTTTGAATAGTCAGTCAGTCGGTCATTTTCTGGAGTCCAACCCAGCTCACACACAGGGCGAAGGACGGGGGACACACCCTGGACAGGTCGCCAGCCCATCGCAGGGAATGAATTTTTTGACTAACCAGCAATAAATTGTTTTAAATTTCTAAGGGTGACAGTTTAGATTCACAGATCCAGTCTGACACTTCAGAGCAAGGTAGATCATTCCATGTATTCGTGACTACGAGAAGGCAGCGCTTAGAACACAGTCCCTTTGCCTCACTGTTGTTGGGTTCACCATTTTGCCAAAAAACTAGATTAAGCAAAAGCAAAACATGAAGTATAAAGTAAATGGGCATATTTTATTATGCTTTGGATGATTTGTTCTTTCTGAAAATGCTGAAACACTAAAATGTCCATATATATGCATTTAAAGATAATACAGATTAACTTACCCAGTGGTCAGTGATGACCCGTTCACCCACTTCCATTCCCCTTCTGTTTCTTCATCACTCAGACCAATCCAAACATCTCTGTTTTTCATGTTGATGAAATCCTATAAGAGAACAGAAGGCATGTGGATTAAAAGAGATTCTCATCAGAATTCAGGAATTCATCTACTCTTTCTGCCCCTCAATTCTGTTTCTTCTCACCTGTTGATGATCACCAGACTGCCTCTGTTTATGTGCAGTCCTTCCTGGCCTCACCCATGCAGGGCACTCCATCAGAGATATAGTAATAGCTGGAGCCATATTTCTTCCAAGATAAGCATCTAGAAAAATAACATAAATAATATAAATATAAATATAAAATTAATATAAATATATAAATATGCTAACAATATAAAATGTATTCCTATTCCAGTGTGTTCCAGTCACTCACTAGTTTTATTCTGCAGATGATCTCTTCTTCAGTCAAGTTTTTGATGTTGATGAGAGGAATCTCTTCTCTGCAGCAAAGGCCGTTTCCTTATAGAAGAAATTGTTTGGGGAGAGATTGGTCCTTCTTCTCTTTTTACTAACATCTGCAATGAGAAAACATGATGGATTTATTTAGTGAGTATGTACAGCAACATGATTTAGATTTCTGTTATTACTTGTATCTAGTCTTGCTCTAAAAAGACTCATGATGTACATGCATTTAGAAAAAAGAAAACAACAGGCAAATAAAAGTGGACATGATTTCCATAAAGAGTTTGCTTGCATTTAGGGTTGGAATACTCACAGCACACATAGAGAACTATGTTAATTATGAGCAGAACGCAGAGAAGTCCCCATAAACCTGCAGCCAGTCTGGAGCATCTGCTTCCTGTTGCATAGATAATGTATGTGTGTTGTGTTTATACACGCGCAAATACACACACAAACACACACACGCACACACACACACATGCACACATGCACACACACACACACACAGTGTAACATGTGAAACCATCCTGTTCCACTGGTGGTTTTTTTTTGTTAATTAGCTCTGAGGTTTCAGAGGGCTGCATGAATGTCTTGCATATACAATAAATACGATAAACCTTTTAAATCCTCTCAGGGTGTAACGCTTACACTCAGGAACTACTGGATCTAAGCAGCTGGCTGAGGGCCTGGACATAAAATACTCATACACTGCAAGGGAAGACTATAAAGCCACCTAAACACACCCTGCTTGTAATTTTCAGTGACATTTCAGGAGACTTGTTCAAAAAAAGTATCTGAGATTGGATATGATACCAACATGATGACAGCCTAATGAATCAAATTACATCAAGAAGTTTATAAATTTACAATGATTCAACAAAGAAACCTGCTAACTACAAATTACGGATTACCGGTAACTATGGCCCCAAGCCCCAAATATGGTATCCATGATTTTCTAATTTTCTATTTTAATGTTTATACTGAGCAATTAGATGTTTTTTTATTTTATGATTGCATCCTTAATGTTAAAATATTTGTTACCATACTACACAAATGCTTAACCAATGGTAAAAATAACCATATAGAAATTTCAATAAAAACAGATGAATAATCAACAAATGGCTAAAAATTAGCATATAACAATTAAACAGTCAACATTACATAATTGTTTGATGGTTGTTAAATAAAAAGAATAGATTAAAAACATGAGAAATCATTTCTGTTAAAAAAAACATATTGTTTCTTTTGAGGCATTTCTTTTGGGATTTTCCAGTGTTAAATATAACACAAGGTCCGCCCAGTATAAGTGTGTGAGCACATGCATCATATCACCTGTTTGTAATTATTCTTGTCTCCTCTGTGTATTTTGTGCTCAGAAAAAATGGGCCCGCCAGTTCAAAGCTGCCTCATATCCTTATAGGTTTTTGTCGTTCTCTCAGTGCTGCTGTCTGTTCAGAAAGCTTCTGCAACAGCAGCATTGGAGGTATTTTTATCAAATAGCCGTACTAGCAGAAATTAACAGGAAATAGGTGGGAACTCACAAAGCTTACTGAAATGTATGTAGCTTTGATTTTACAAGGAGATAAAAGATATTTAGTGAGAGCAAAGCTGGAGGAAGAAAGCAGTGCATTTCTAAAGCTTCTAACTGCAATTACTTAACATTTCTGTAACTGGTATATCACACAATAAAGACACACAAACTGAAGTGTTATTATTTAAGAAGATAACTCAGCCAGTACTTTATTCAAATGTCAATCAAATTTCAATAAAGGGAATTAGTCTAGTTTAATATTTATTACACTGCAGTTTTGTATAGAACACTGGGATTCGTTTGTTATAAATGACCTAGTGGTCCTGGAAAATGAAGAGACAGAAAAGGTAAAACGGGTTCTGCAAAGACAGTAAAAAAATGAGCTTTAATCAGTTTTAATCTAAAAACTGAAGATCGGTCTTTAACAGCACATTTATAAATTTAACAGTGAACTTTTTTTATAAAATGCCTCTAATTCCCTGCAGCATTAAGGATCCTAATGTTGAAGAAACTTAACAAGGCCAGGCAAAAGACAACAAATTATTACTCAAACCTATGAAAGCTTGACTTAGATAGTAGTACAGCTAAACACTGCTAGAAAAACACCTGTCATAATCTTTCATTATCTTGACCACTTATCTCCGACTTATGTGCGGAAACCTACCCTGCTGCCTGGAAAGGCAGAGAAAAACTCTGAACAAGTCATCAGCCCATCACAGACAAACACACTCACACATGCATCCATCTGACATGCATGTGATTTTGGAGAAAATGCAAGCTTCACACAGGACATTTTCACTGTAAGGCAATAAGCAAGTGCTGTCATATGTCAAAACTCACGACTAAAATGCTTTAAAAACAGTAGTTTTTTACTTGTGTTTTTCTTTTTAAGTTTAGTAATATTCCACTAAAAGGATATATACTAAATGCGCTTGCACAGAGCAGGTGGATAAGAGTGTTCGCCAAATGTTGTAAATCATAATCACTTTAGTTGATACTAAGATGAGAATGACAACTCAAAAAAAAAAAAAAAAAAAAAAAGCAAGGAATAGTTTTGCAAAGAAATTCAACTGGTATTTGTACAGGTATGAAAGTTACTGTATTTTAAAAATGAAACATAACTTCACCGTTCCAGTTCTAAACTAAAGAGTACATTTTCAACACCAAGATTCCTGTGGTAAACTAACTCCATTAATTTTTGGCCAAATAATTTTACTGAGCCCATTATTTCAATGTTTTTTGTATTTTATTTTTCCATTCAGATCTTACTTTCTATGACACTTTGTGTGGTTTATTTAATCAAAGGTAGCTGTATTTAATTATCACATGGTCATTTTCCAGCCTCTTTTCATCCCTTCAAATTGAATTGGTTTTTTGTTTCTGTAAATGTAAGCCTGATATAAATGCATGAATTACGTTATTTTGCATGATTGGCTGCCCTGTATTATTTTGCCCTGCATCATTTGTAAAATGGCTCCAGCTTTTATGAGGGTTTCAGTATAGTTTCACAGATCCAACTTAATTTAGAAGAGCAGGCGATATCATTCCATGTGTTCAGTGTGGAAGGAGAGGCTTTGAAAACAGCACAGTCCTCTTCTCCATGGCTATTATTAGGTTCACCTTTCCTCCAGAATCTGGGATTAACACAAAGTAGTGGACAGTGTTAGATGATATCTGATGAGATTATTTGAAATTTCATTGTGCTACAAGATGATTCTGGCTCAGCTTAATCAAATCTGATTAAATTTTAAAAAGTGAAGAAAAAAAAATACAGAGGTACCACCAGTAATTATAGTTTTAATTCCATCCACCCACTCATTCTCCTCTTCACTTTCTGCATCAATTAGACCAATCCAAGAATTTGCCTTCCTGATTAATGAACTCAAGATACAGTATGTGATTAGAGGGAGATTTCCTCAGTTCTTAAGTAAGAAGGAGAGTTCAGTTCTTCTCTCTCCTCTCTCTGTCCTACTCTCACCAGTTCTCTTCCCTCGCTGTTGATGACACAGATCTGCTCCTCTCTCTTGGCACTTTCTGGCCTCAGTCCATGTTTTGCACCCATTAGAAACATAAAAATAACTAGAGCCATGTTTTTTCCAAGCTGCGCACATAAAATCTGATGTAAAAATGTTATGCTACACCATTTTTCAACTGAATGTTTTCATGGGTTCTTTCTACCAGTCTATTTGACTTCTTTGAAGATCTATCTCTTCTGTCAGACCTCTCTGATGTTGATAAAGGATGTTTTCTTTGCACTGAAGAATATCAAGAAATTATGGCTTTGGAGAGATTGTCCTCTCCTTTGACCCGATATCTAGTAATTTAGATATATGTTCTTTATATATATATATATACACATACACATACACACACATACATATGAGAGAAGAGATCATTTTTTCTATATGTTAGTGATATATATATATATATATATATATATATATATATATATATATATATATATATATATATATATATAGTGAGAAATGTTTTTAGCCATATGGATCAGATATTACTTGAAGCTAATATTTATCTTTTCAAAGATACATTTCTATAATGTATTATATTATATATAATAATATAATTATATATTATTACGGTGACGTATTTCAACTTCACACTTCACATGCATACCCAGCAGCATTTTTGCAGTAAATGCAGTAAATGTTTTTATGAATTTCTTGAACATTTTCTTCATGCTTGCAGGTGAAAGACTCACAGTGCTTGGCGAGAACTATGCTGGTGATCAGGAGAAAACACAGCAGTGTCCCACACAAAACTGTAGCCAGTCTGGAACACTTGCTATCTGTTGCACCCAAAAATGCACACAAAGTACCTTTTTTTACTGATTTACTTTATATGAAATAAATGTACATATTTACAACACTAAGTATTGTATATAATAATTATGTCTGGGTGTGTGTGTGTATATGTTTGTGTTACAGTACCTGTTTCTTGCATCCTTGCCCAGCTTCTTTCCTCCTGACTTCAGTGCTACACTGCTCAGCTCTCTGCACTTGCTAAAACAAAGCAATCACATCAGTACAAAGTTTTTTTTGTTTTTTTGCAATACACTTTAAGGCAGAACATGAGGAAACACCTGCCCATATTAATGTGTGGCTTTGACTTGATATACAGATACACACATACGTGAAAGGCTTGTGAGAAGTGCTGAAAGCTTTCCTCTTCTGTGTATATAGAATGATGGTAAATGTCCTGACGAACAGGATCCCTGTTTCAAGGCACCTTGAAATAAAATAATTTGTCTATGGAATAACCAAAGCTAAAAAAAAAAAAGAATTACCCAGATTCTTAACGAAAAAAACCCAATGAATAAAAAAGCTACCCTGAGAAAAACATAAGAAGTGATTAAATATCCTCTGTTGTTTTATTGTGTTTAGGGTCTTTTAGGTCTATCTGTGCATTGCCTTGATACAGTTTGAATCACTTATTTGCATTTTGACAATCAAGGATTGAAAACATTCCTACTATAAATATATTTTTATACTACTTCCCTGCTTTCCTTACAGTCTCTGTTAATTACATCCAATCTGAAGACCTGCCACTGGAAGTTGGCAAGAGAGTGGAATGGAAAATAATGGAAAATAATAATCATTATAATAATAAGATAGCACTACAGAAATATGTCGTAATTTATTTCTAATAATAAATCAGATAGTTATCTTTAAATATAGAAAATCAGAAGGTACTCAATTAAATTAGACTGCTTGCCTTATACAATATTTCAATAAAATCCAAGTGGTCTTAAAATAATTTCCTTTGTCTGCTTCTGTTTCTTGATGTGGCTGCTCAAATAGATGTACAGAAAATAGTTATTTGCCCACCAGTATAACTTGCATGCATAATTAGGATAACATTAATGCCTTGCCAACCATATATTTACTTATTAATAAGCCTTAGAACGATTCATACTTAAAAAAAAAAAAAGATTTAAGAAGAAGATTCTAAGTAAAGAAAACCTTTATTCCAATCTAACATTTTCCTAAATTGTTACACAATTTCCAGTTTATTTATAGCTATTAAACTTTGCTTAATTTAAAAAGCAAATACTGAAAATATTAATGCACTTTCTTGCAAACTGTGTATTACTTTTAGCATAGCAATGAATAGGCAAGGAAACACAGACATAAAAATTGTAGAAATAACAGAATATTCTAAACTGAAAAAGAACATGAATTCATGTGCTCTGAGAAGGAATTAGCTCCTGTTACAAAAATTGCAACAATAAATTAAATTTAAGCAATTTAAAGTTAACTGTAGGTGTATGGCAAAAGGAACTTATTATTAGCTAAAAAATTGTTACATTTGATTTGTCATTTGTCATCGATTTTACACACTCCTTTAGTCTGAAGACTTTTACAGCAGTTTGCATTAATGACACTGTTCATCAATAACTGCTTTAGCAGTACATGTTAGTGAAATACCCCAAGCTTACTGAAACATATGTGGCTTTTATTTGATGTGATGATAAACAGACATGTGTGCAGGAAAGTAAAGAACGTGAGCAAAGTTTATGCAGATGAGAATGTGACCTTACAGTTGAATTTTGAGCAAAAAAATTAGAATAGAATAATACTGCATTTGGACTTTAAATGATAGTTTGACTTATCCATTTGTGCTGGTTGGTAAATTATAACATGAAACTAAGTATGACTGTGTTTTTTGTTGAATGCTCATTTAGTTTGGCTTTTTTTTCAGTCACTTCATAGACACCTTTAAATAGATTAATGTCATATGCTCTAATCATATTTTATCTCTCTGGGTTTCCATTAGAGTGTGCATAATTTGTTATAAAAATCTGAATTTGTGGTTGCGTTTATGTATACATCACAATGCCTGTCCGATTATAAAAATAAATATTTAATAAACCCTTTGCCATAAAATGCTTTGCAATGAAGAATGACTGTCAGTGAAATGGTGTAAGTTGGAACCTGAGAGGGGCTTTTTGATGCCTTTAACAGTAAAGCAAAATATTTTTTTTATATAGAAACTGACTCTGGTGATGTACGTGAGTCATGTCTGAACCATGAAGCCACAGTAGATTTCTATATATAGGTGTCTGTGTTTTCACGGTTTCGCAGAGGTGTGAGAGTAATAAATGCTTTTCTTTGCTTTTATACTTTGTTTATCTACAAGTGAATCAACTGAGGAACTCCTTCTCTGTCACAATTACAATCTCAGATATGAAGGTCACAGGGTTGGCATCTCTTGCATCACTTTTTATCCCTCAAGGTCGCACCTCTAGTTAGAGAACATTTTCTAAATTGGATAGTAATCTTTAGGGAGCATTGCACTTTAAATGGCATAACAAATGTTACAAAATAATAACATTTATTTATGCTTCTGGGCCCTCCCTTGATGCAGTACACATGTCACTTCAAGACAGCTTTTCAGGATTAAGCAAACTCTGCTTGGCAAACCCCACAAGGCAAATTTTGTGGTTTGAAAGGAAGACGCATAATTCAGTTAGATAGCTCTCTGTCTTTATCACATCACATCAGCAGCCTACAGTCTAAAGTTAAATCCATAATTGATTCTCTGCAGATAATGCCTTCTGCTTTCAGACAATCTGTAAAACTGTATAGTTCAAATGATCATTCTTCCCATGTTAGATTAAGGTAATATCATATACAGATCAACCAGTGTTAGCGCACTTCAGAAACTTGACCCTGTCAATCATTCTGCTAAATATGTTTGTGTGTGTGTGTGTGTGTGTGTGTGTGTGTGTGTGTGTGTGTGTGTGTGTGTGTGTGTGCGTGTTAAACCTGGACACATTTATTTCATGTCAGCCACAAATCTCATAGTGGGACAAGCTAACCGATACAACTGCGCTTCAGATTTATATAAAGATTATAAATAAACTTTGGATTTTAAGTGTTTTTCTGGCCTTATGCATATATGTATTTAAGCTGGGGCATGTGTATCCCTCTCTCTGTTTGCTTTTATTATTTTATGACCACAACTCCTTTCCCCAAGAGATTTCTCTGTAATAAAAAATAATGGTGCCTCTTTTAAAGGATGCACACATCCTGCTTACCAGAAGAGAGCAGTTTTGCTATTAAACTGTGGTTTGATTGGCTGTTGCAATGCTCAAAACTTAGGCTTAAGACTTAAGCAGTCTCTTTTGCATCAGCAAACAGGGAGGTTATATATTATTTATTTTCAATGCGCAGTAATAAATATGTGCATCAACGGGAACACACAAGAACGTACTGAATTGTATGTGGATTTGGTTTGATACAGCTTATGTATGTGCTGAGGTGCTTGTATTTGCATGAAATTCTCTACAATTCTTGTGTTTGACATGTTTGACACACAAAGAAAACAACAACTGATTTAGAAGAGAATGTGAACTTGGCACTCATTTTCAATTAGAGTTGGAGGTCTGTGACCTTATTCTATTAAATTGTGTTTCACATATTCACATTTCTAGTATAATATTCAGTGGTATACACAAGTTTATTATGTGTGATAATTAAATGATTGTAATTTATGATCATGAAATGATTATGATTTATTATCATTTAAAAAGAAGAAAAACTTGAATGAATAAATTTGCATAATAATTTTAAGAAATGAAATTGAGTTCAGGTCAAAGACAACTCAGAGAATCTATGAAACTACGATCTAAATTCATGAAACCATGACATAAACTGGACTGTATATGACTTCAGCTGACAACCCAGCGTGAGGACAGACTGCTGTGTTTTTGTTTTTATAGAGACATGGCTCAGCGGCAGCGCTCCAGACACCGCCATCCAGGACTTGCGGAGGGGGGCTGTGTGGTGTACGAACGCTGTGCTAGTATCAACTCATTGTTCGACACTGCTGGAGGTCCTGACAGTCAGGTGCAGACCGTTTTATCTGCCCAGGGAGTTCTCTACAGTGTTTATTACGGTGGCCTACATTCCACCCAGCGCTAGCACTAACATCGCTAATGCTCACAGCGTGCTGGCTGAACTTATGGAGCAACTAGCGAGCTCCAAAACCTCCTACCCGACGTGACTGTTTATTGTCGCTGGAGATTTCAACTAGCAAATCTGCCAGTTCTCCTACCCCACCAGTATGTGATTTGCAAACGAGGGGGGAAATACGTTGACTGTGTTACACAAACATGGCTGGCGTGATACAGAGCGGAGCTCCGCCCAACTCGGACACTCAGACCACATCTTGTTCTTGTTGATCCCAGCGCACAGACTCCATCGGGCTGTATGCGGTGAGGCCTACCCTGAAGCAGGTAAAGACCTGGCCCACAGGAGCCATCTCTGCTCTTCAGGACTTGAACGCACCGAGTGGGACATGTTTAAGGAGGCTGCAAACCCACAAGTACCCAACAACCTGAGGAGTACACAGCTTCAGTGACAGGCTACATCAGCAAGCGCATTGAGGATGTTACTGTCTCCAAGTTCATCATAACATGACCCAACCAGAAGCCATGGATGACTGCGGAGGTGTGCAGACTCCTGAGGACCCGGGACAAGGCCTTCAAGTTAGGGGACGAGGCTGCCCTAAGAACAGTGAGGGCAAACCTGTCTCGGGCCATCAGAGCAGCAAAGCGAGCTCACGCACAGAGCATCCATGGCCACTTCAGAACACCGGTGACACGCAGCCGCATGTGGCAGGGGCATCTGTGGCCCTCACCAACTACAGGACATCTCCACCTGCCTGTGACGGGCAAGTGACCTCCTCCCAGGCTGAACTGCTTCGACGCACAGTTTGATGCTGTGAATAACACGACAATGAGGAAGACCATCCTCCTTCAAACGATCAGGTTCTCTGTCTGACCAGGTGAGGTGAGAAGATCTCTACTGAGAGTCAACCCACGGAAAGCTGCTGGTCCAGAGAACATTCAAGGTCGTGTTCTCAGAGGATGTGCAGAACAGCTGGCAGATGTTCTCACTGACATCTTCAACATCTCTCTGAGCACCACTGTTGTTCCACGTTGCTTTAAGACCACCAGCATGGTTTCTGTTCCAAAGAAATCATCTGTCTCCTGCCTCAATGACTATCGTCCTGTCACACTCACACCTATCATCATAAAGTGCTTTGAGAGGCTGGTCATGAGGCATCAAGTCTCAGATCCTTCATCACTGACCCCTGCAGTTTATAGAAAATTCGTCCCCAACTGCTCAACGGACGATGCAATCTCCACCACCCTCCACCTTTCTCATCTGGACAGAAAGGACAGTTACATCAGAATGCGTAACGTACATCGACTACAGTTCAGCATTCAACACCATCATCCCTCAGCATCTGAGTGAGAAGCTGAGGCTGCTGGGTCTGAATACTTCCCTCTGTAACTGGATCCTGGACTTCCTGACTGGGAGACCCCAGTAAGTCAGGATCAGGCAGCAGCACCTCCAACACCATCATGCTGAGCACAGGGCCCCCTCAGGGCGATGAGGCGGCCTACAGAGAGGAGACAGACTGGTGCAGAACCAATAACCTCTCTCTAACGTCGACAAGACTAAAGAGATGGTTGTTGACTTCTGGAGACCACGCTCCACTTATTATCAACACCTCACCTGTGGAGATGGAACAGAGCACCAAGTTTCTCTGGGCCTGAGGACCCAAAGTCCTCTAGTGGGCTCTGTGCTCACTCCCCGGTACCGTGGAGCTCAACTGGCATTTGCCAGAGAACACCAGAATTGGCAGGTCCAGCAATGGTGCCCAGTGCTTTTCACAGATGAGAGTAGGGTCACTTGAGCTCATGTGACAGATGTGGAAGGGTCTGGAGAAGCCACGGTGAACGTTATGCTGCCTGCAACATTGTTCAGCATGATCGGTTTTTAGTGGTCAGTCAGTACAGAATACTTTTGTTCCTAACACATTACCCATTCTATGTGATATATATATATAAAAGTTTCATCCCATTCAGTGCATTGGGTTGCAACACAGATTTTCTCGGTTTCTCTGCTGTGGTCTGGGCTATTCTTTTAAAAATAGTTTATTATTCACAGCATTGTTTATCAATAACTGTTTGCAGAAAACACACAGGAAGGCAGGAAACACCTTGAACTTACTGAAATGTATGTATTTTTATTTGATGTAAAGATAGATAGATAGATTGTGAGAAAATAAATGATAGTGAGCAAAGCTGATGCAGAGGGGCATGCACCCTCAAGCTGCATACAAGACTTTTTAACTTAAATAAAGAGTTATATACATAAAGGCAAAAGTCCTGGGCAAATGTTTATTTCCTATTGGTTTGTAATTTTCTGTAATGAAAATGGGGCCACATGTATATGCCATTACTTACAGTTTATTTAAATGTAATTTATTATTATCTAATTTAATAGTTTTGTAAGTATATCTGTAAGTCAGGAAATATATTTTGTTTGATAAACCAGTACATGGTATAATTTAGGCTTATTTTAAGAAGTTGGAAATACATAATATGAACAAATTTTTTAAACTGCACAGATAGGTTTAATGCAGAATTAATAACAATGTGCTTCTTTCACAGAATCACAGGCAAAATTAAAGTCAAAATTAATGTCAGATACTGTAATATCTGAAAATTTTGCCAGAAAAAGTCAGGAAAGAAAGGGAAATGAGATTTAAAGTTGAGCACCAATTACAATCTTGCAGTTGTGGGTTGGTACCTTCAAGGTTATGTCTTTACATTGTTAGTATATTTCTTAAAGTTGACTGACTCTGAACATCAAGGTTCAAATCTGGGTTAAAAAGCCCAGATATTCAAGAAGCAAGGTGAAAATGACACACATGCAGCAGGGTGCAGCTATGCCCAGCACGCGGGGAACAGTGATGGAGACAGTACCTTGTTCAAGCTGCACCAGGGTAACTTCCACTGGTCCAGGATTCAACACATAACCTCCGGGATCGTGGGGCCTAGCCCTAGACCAGGCCAGCGATGGCTCAGTGGCTAGAAAGTTGGCCTCAAGACTGCAAGGTTGTTGTGTGTTCGAATCCCAGACCAGTACAATGACATTAATAGTCACTTTCTCTTAATCACTAGGCCACTGCTGCCCAAAAGAAAATAATTGACTGATTAGCTGCATGTGTGTGCAATAACAGGCAATGGTGCAGGAAACAAGAGTGAATCAGTAGCTTGAGGAAACTATTTGTGAATGGAGAGACATACAAAAAATAGCTTTTCATGTGGGTCACAGTTAATTTCTGGCAAAAATGCAGCTAGCTAAGAAGGACAACATATAGAGACTGACTCCTGACTAAGCTTTGGTATTTTCATGTCAGTCAATGGTCATTTTTCTGCCGCCGTCCCAAGCGGGTCACTGGGAGTGCTGGAGTCCATCCCAGCTCATATAGGCTAAAGACGGGGACACACCTCGACAGGTCAGCCAGCCCATCGTGAGGGGTATTTTCATGTCAGGATACTTAATAATACCATCAGTATCTAAGACATCAATATTTGAGTTTATCAGATTATGATTTTCAGATCTGCTCCTCTCTCTCTCCTCTCGCCTGGCCTCACTCCATTTCTTCTCCTCAGCAGAAATGATGTAGATACTGCTCCCAAACAGCAGCCTCATCTCTATGAGAAAAGGGATCCAAAAGTTTGTGTTTCATATTTTAACATATTTAAAGCTGCTCCAAGGAAGGATATGTTGTAATTGCTCTCTTTCTTTCTTTCTTTAATTATGCTTCTCACTTACCAGGAGTTGTTTGTGTTGTAAATCTTTAGCTGATCTATATTTTCAGTCAGGTTTCGGATGCTGGATAAGAGGAACTCCCTCTCTGCAGTGAGGTTTTCAACCAAATAATAGATGAGGTTAAGGACAGATTGTTGTTCTCTCTTTAAAGATGAACATCTGGGAATGGAAATGATCCATTTAAACCACACACACACAGACATTTTTTGTGCATGTAAAGCACTATGTTAGTGGTAATCAATTGAACATACAGCAATCCCATAGACACCACAGCCAGACTGGGTCTCTTCCTTTTACTCAAAGCAGACCATTCTCATTCATCATCTCATTCATTTTGTGTGTGTGGTACCTGTATTCTCTATCTCAGATCTCTGGGTGGTGTGCTGAGCTTTAACAGCAGCTTTAGAAGCATAAACCACAGTCATCTCCTCTCTGTCCATCGCACTCAGATCAAACTTGTTCAAATCATCATAGACTCCCTCTGCCATTCTCCCTCTGACTCCAAAACACTTCTACAACCCCAGAATGTGATTAAATAAATGTGGGTTTCCAATATCAGTGTCACCAGAAATACACAGGAATTCACAGGAAAAGTCCATGCTGAAATATATGCAGCTTTGATCATTAGATAAAGATAAAGAGACCTAAGAGGGCAAGAGGAAAAGCACATCTTATCAGTCCAGCATCTGCTTGACATTTTTTAACACTTTTTAAAGAGTATCAAATATGTCTAGAATATAGCATTTTAACCTGAGATATTTGATGAAGTAACACCTTTCTGTAGGACGGCATTATGAGGCTACCTGAAATCTACATGAGTCATTTTTGACTACAGATGTAAACTGAGATTAACATTACTAAAGACTGGTTCCAGCCAGCATCACTGTCAAATTCTTTCATCTTATCAGCCCAAGGAAGTGCGTGACAATGAAGGCTGCTTCAGGTAAGTTATCATTACATAGATTGTGTTAGATATAAAGTATTCCTTTTTATGCCACCCAATAGCAAAGTTTCATGTCAGTCAGTCAGTCATTTTCTGCCGCTTGTTCCAAGCGGGGACGCAGGGGGAGCAAGGAGTCCATCCCAGCTCACACAGGGCGAAGGATTTGGGACACACTTGGACAGGTCGCCAGCCTATCGTGAGAGCTTGTGTTTCATTCATAAAATTGTCTAGTTAAAAACACATACAAATACTCTACTCGCGCTCAATGGTTAAGTCTGTATACTTTTGCCTCATTAGTATTGTTAGACCTCTTATGGATATTCTATTCCTTTCTCTTGTTATCCAATGTTGACCAGAGGAGGATGGGTTTATCTCATCCTACATACAGGAGTGTCCATTGTTGTCTTCCAGAGTGACTGCAGGATTTCATTCCAACAAAGCATATAATCAAATGATTGAATTACCCTCTGATTTAAAGAGTGGAATCAGATCTGCTCCTTTATTTATGAATGAAAACCTGCAGCCACACGGGCCTTTTTGAGACTGGAAACATTTGGACCCACAAATTTGTACATTTCCATGGAATTTGGCATGGTGTGAAGGTTTACATAAGGCTTCATACTCTATTAAGAAACTAAAGCCTCGTCATGAAACAATGAACAATAAGTGGGAATTCCACATCCTGATCCCAAAACAGAAAGGACATGAATTGAGCTCTAAATACAACTGAACAATATTTGGAACATCAGTAAAGTTCTTTCTTAATACATATCAGCTCAGTTAACTACAATCTTCCATCTCTGTTCTTATTTAAGACTGAACCAATCAGTAAAGAGCTCTCACTGTCATGTGATAAAGCAGAGCAATAAAAAACAACCTTCAGTCATTATCAACCTGAAATTGCTTAACCTGAAAGAGTTAAAATAATGACTGTATCCTAATCCTCCTGCAAACACTGCTTTACAGCAACGCTACACTGAAAGTCTTCCCAGTGGTTGAGGTAATGACTTGCCTTAGTTTCCTGGGAAGAGTTTCACCTGTAGTGGAAGATCATCATGTCATTTACCTTCTAGCAAGTTGCCACCCACCCATCCTCTCCCTCCTTCTCCTCTCCAGCCCTCTAGCTGTAGTTCTTTCTTCAGCTCCCTGAGTCTCTGTAACACTTTTCTCTTATTTTCTACATCCTTCCTCTCTTGCTCCATCTCATTCATTAGCCACTGAATCAGCTCTCTTTCCTTCTTTCTCTCCCTCTCGCTGCTTCTCGTCTCTTCCTGCTTCATCTGCCTCAACCCCTTTTCTCTTTAGCCATAGCTCCCTCTTTTTCACCTCCAGCTCCATCTCTATCTCTCTCTGTAGCTGTCGGACTCCTTTCTATAACCTCTTTATAATCTCATGAAAAGTGAATGACATATGGAAAATTAAATCTGAACCCAGTACAGGTTTACATGATGAAACAATAATTACACTATTTACAATCAGCTTTTTGGAGTATGTGGCACACAGTAAAGACATTGTTAATTAAAGATATACAGTGAGAAAGAGTGCAAAGTGCAGTGAGAAAAAACAACTCATAAAATGCTGAAAATTTTCACTGAATTTAATTTTAGACTATTTTTGAGCAGTAAAGTGGTATTACAGGCAGTGTTGCAGTTTTCAGTGCATTTACATTTAGGCAGTGTTTTACCAAAGGAATCACACACACACACACAAAAAAACAGTATTGCAACTATAATACAGCATTTCTAAACATATTTAATTACTTTATTTGTACACCTGCATCTCTATATTAAGAAGAACATGTTAAAATAAGAAAACATAACACAAATGTAGCTAGAAGTGAAGTGAAATGCTATTGCAAAAAATGCTATTGCATGCTATTGCAAAATTACCAAAACAAATACAAGCAATGCTAAGCATCTCTAATATATGAATATATTACATGTAAAGGCGTAATTAATACAGTATTAAAAAGTTTTAGGCAGGTGTGAAAATGCTGTAAACAAAGAATGCTTTCAGAAATATAATGATTGTTTATTTTCATCAATTTACAAATGCAAAGGAGTAACAGTAAAGAAAATCTAAATCAAATCAATATTTGGTGTTACTTACTTTTGCCTTATTTTCAGCATCAGTTCTTACAGGAACACTTGCACAAAGTCAGGGATTTTGTAGGATTATAGTCGGTGATGATGATCATTAATGTCACACGTAGGAAACAGTCATATATGGAACAACTTACCAGCCGAGTTCCTTCAAAAACTGTGTGCAAGGGTACCTAGAAGAATTGATGCTGTTTTGAAGGCAAAAGGTAGTAACACCAAATATTGATTTGATTTAGATTTCCTCTTTGTTCATCTACCGCATTTTGTTGATTGATGAAAATAAATGATTAACACTTTCATTTTTGAAAGCATTCTTTGTTTACAACATTTTTTCCACACCTGCCTAAAACGTTTGCACAGTACTGTATATAAATCCTATATTTAAACTCATTTAACTAGATCTTGACCAAATCACCCAGAATGCATCTATCTGTTCTCCATTCATCGGCCCCATCCATCCATCCATCCCTCCATCCCTCTCTATCCCTCTATCTCTCTAGAAGTTCGGCTGTGGGAATTCACAGATCCAGCCTGATTTATGGGTGCAGGAATGTCATCCCATGTATTCAATGTTCAGAGCAGGAAAGGCGAAGACTACACCTCTTTTCTCTATGAGCATCATTAGGCTCACCAGTTCCCAGGAACTGGGATTAACACACATGGAGCACACTGATGTTCAGCAACCTAAATCAGAAAAAATTGGACAAAAAGTCGAACTATAGTATATGCTGCTTCCAAACTTGTTCCCTTTCAAATAAAACCTTTCTAGACGAAAAATGAGAGTAGAGTGACAATAGCCCCTTCATAAGTCTAAGACCATATATTTACTTTCAGAGTGGTATTATCCTGTCTAGAGGTGGACTATACTAATCCAGTCAGTAAATTAGTTTTTAATAAATTTGAACATTTGAAACATTCAGCCTAGGTCAGTATGTACTAATAAAAAAAATGTTCAAAATTCGCTGCCTGAAAGTGGCTGTAATTAAAGTGGCTTTAAATATATTTTACTGTATGTTTTTATTTGCTGTGTTGATTATAAAAAAAGTAAAAGGGTGTTCCTCTCACTTTGTTAGCTAAGCTCTCTTAGTACATGCCATGTAAATGTGCAGTACCCTTCTATCCTCCAAGAGCTGTCTGACCACCCAGTTTATATCCAGGCTTATATAGTGACACCAAACTCTTACTAATGGGACCTCCAATGGGTCATTATATTAAAAAATGGATGAGGGTTTAATAAAACCAATATTCAATGTTAATTAAATTAATGTTCAATTAATGCAGTGCTTTTCAGACATATTTAACAATGTGGCTTAAGTGAATAAAAGATTAATTGCTTGTCCTTACCCAGTACTGAAAGCTTTCTCTGAAGTGCATCCCTCTCCACGGTCAGAACTTCATTGCTAGTCTTTAACTCGTCTCTCTCTTCATTCACGATGTTGTAAGTTTTTAGTAGCTGCTTTCTCTCCACTGTCAGGTTGTCAAAGTTATTTTGTAATTCGACTTTTTCAATTAATAAAATACCTCTGCATTATGTTTTACACTAGGTCCGCACACACCAGCAGAGAACACACAGCAGCCCCAGACACACTGCAGCTCTGTTGCCAGAGCAGACCGTCCTCCAGCTTGGAAACTGAAGAGCTACAAGATAACATGGTTTAACTACTGTTTTTTCCCAAGGCATTTTTGGGAATTTCATGCATCAGAAAACAGAAAATAGACTACAACTGTAGGTACTAAATATTCTCTCCTTCAACTTCCCTAAACTGAAAAATGAAAGCTGATGGGCCGTTAGAGTTTCTGTTTTAGCTTTCTGAAGTGTTACTCTTATGGCAAATAACAGATTAATTCACTACACACACTGTGGCACACTGTGGGAGAAAACCCATGCAAACACTAGGAGAACATCTATTAATAAAACATATTGTTTGACATCCCCAGTTCAAATGAGCTGATGTCCACAAGAACACTACCATCATTTTTCATTGTTATGGGGATTGCAAGTCGTTGGATAAATACCTGTGTCTGTGCTGCGGTGTTGTGGCACACACAGTTGTCCCTCTCCTTGGCCCTCTTCTTATTGTCCTCAGTTTTTTCGTAGATGTCTTCAGAATATTCATCTTTCCCAGCACCAGCCATGGCGACCAATACGAGATGCAGACAGGAAACTGCTACTTGCCAATAAGTAAAATTTTGTCATGTATTGCTAAGGTTTTCCATTGCCTATAAAGAGGTAAGTACAAAACAGAGTTTGCACTCTAAGAAACAACATATTTAAACAAATTCATTCTGGGAATTAGTTTCATGTCCACTTTAGTTGCAAGCGGATGTTTGAAAAAAAAGAAATAAAAATACTGATAAATGTCACAGAGTAACATAAGAATTCACTGCCATGACATAAAAAAACAACCAAAAACAAATAATATAAAAATGAATTGACAATGGCAAAGAAATCCATTTGCAATGAAAACAGTTGGGAAAAGAATAGTGAAAATAGGAGAAAATATTTCAATTAAACAGAACAGTTTTTTTTTAAAAACAAAAACTTTGTCAAAAATGTAGATTCCATCCATTTTCGCTGCTTGTCCCAAACTGCTAAGTGGGGAGTGCTGGAGTCCGACCCAGCAGACACAGGGCGGGCTGGACGGGGGACACACCCTGGACAGGTCGCCAGCCCATCGCAGGGAGGAGGGTGACAGGGACGGCGCCTTGCTCAAGGGTACCTCAGGGCAACCTATTCGGAAGGGGTTTGAACCCCTGATACTCCGATCATGTGACCAACACCCTAACCACTAGGCCACCACTGCCCCTGAGGCCAGATTCCACTAAACGAAATACAACTTAAGAGATTTTCCATTTACATATCACTGAAGAAAAGATCAGAGGTGACACCGCAGCTAAATTTTACTCTTCCTTTCTCAAAATGAATCAGACAAGCTGGAATGTGACAGGAATTAGATGAACTTAAATGTCAGGCAATAACTACAAATAGTCACCAAATGAGACTGTTAAGGGACAAGTTGCAGTTCATCCTGGGCAATGTCCACAGAGAACAGAGAACACAACAGAGAAGAGGGATGTTATGGGCAGAAATTCACAACATCTGAAAGTACTGTAAAGAATGCTGACTTGTTGCAATCAGCTGATACAGTCTCTGTGATGTTCACTAATCGACTTTTCCTTAATTACTTGGCATGTCTATTCTGAACTGCTCTGCATTATGTTTTACACTCAGGACCAGACTAATAACTAGCAGGAGAACACACAGCAGCCCTAGACACACTGCAGCTCTGTTGCCAGAGCAGACCGTCCTGCACTTAGAACCTGGAAGAGTTACAAGAGCAACATAGTTAAACTACTTATATTAGTTTTTTCCCATGGATGTCTGTGAATTTCCACCATAATCAAAATACACTATAACTCTAGTTACTACCTCTTTCTCACTTCAGCTTCCCTTAATTGGAATACTGTTTTAAATTTCTATATATACAGAAAATACATCTACCAAGTCAGTGTATTACATCAAATCTGCAAAGATTATAAAACCATAAGCATTAAACAAAAAACATCTTTGTAACCGAACATTATGAAATACAATATTATCTGCTTGAAAATTCAGGTCTAGCACTTTGTTCCCAGCTTTCAGGTGTTTTTCTAAAGACTGAACAGGCCTCCTCCTTTAACTTTAATGTGGTTGAAATAATTTATTACAAATTATTGCATCAAGACTGGAGAATCAAGAATTTAGTCTACGTGAACAACAGCACAATAAAAATAAAATGCATATCAAACAGGACAGACATAACTGGATGTAAACATACAATTGAAGTAACAAGACCTATCATAGAAGAAATTGAGATTCAACGGTGGAGGAAAGGTTTGCATGTAACAATGACAGGATGAATAGATAACAGATGAAAGTGAATCAGTGAATAAATGTTATTATTTACATTATCTATTTTAATGGAGATCAAATTAATTTAAAGTCTTAAAATAATAAATTATTAGTATTTAATAATTATTTATGAATAATAAATTAAGTTTTGATCTTGAAATTGTGTGAAAGTGTGAGGTTCGTTTCACCTCCAAAAAATAACTTATTTACTTTTACACTTCACTTTTAGAGTTTCCTCTTTAGTATTTTACAGTATCTGTACTTCCGCTTGTAAAGAAAATGTTTACTTTTGCTCCACTGCCTTGTGAACAGCAGATGGCAGAATAAGAGAACAGCAGGGCCTGTACCTACTGATTACAGTTGTATTTAAATATAAACAGGATATAATCCATTATGATTCTTTTTTAGCAATGGAATCGAAGCAGATACAGCTAAGCAAGCTCTTCATGTTTTAATATTTATATATGTATAAAGATACACTTGATTAATTGCACATATATATTTTCACATCTTTGTTTGTTAATCCAGTATTACTGGTAATATGTCAAATTAAATGAAATATTATTTCTTTAAAGCACAGGTAATGTTAACTTTTCTTTGTTTTTTTACTTAAAAGGCTATTTTAAACTTCTCAAAACTTTTAGTACACAAAAGTAATGCCCATTAGATGTCTGATTCGATTGTGTTAAATCACACATAAAATTTATCACTGGCTCAAACTAATGGAGGGCAAATCATTCCATGTCTTTTATTTTAACATATAAGGCATTTTAACATATAAGAGTTTAAGTGTACATGCCAATGACTAGAGATTCTTTGATGGAACAGGGTTTGCAATTGAAAGTGATATCAAAATGTTGATAACAAAAATTTTGGCTTGCATTGGTCTGTAATAGTACTGATTAGAGAAAACATTTCATCAGAGTTCTGTTCTTTCTGCTCTCTCCAGACCCTCTATTAGGATTGCCAGACCTACCCTTTCCTCTCTGAGTCCTGCCAGGCCTCACTCCATGTTTTCTGCTCAGAAGAAAAGTAAGTTAGTTAGACAGATAGACAGACAGACAGACAGACAGACAGATAGACAGATAGACAGATAGATAGATAGATAGATTGATTAATTTTAAAGGTAGAACCACTAATTTTATGCCTGTTGCTGTAACAGGGGTGTGGTGCGGGAAGGACATGTAGACTGAGCCAGGGATCTGGAACTCAACTTGATTATGCATAGCAAACAAAACAAGGTACAAGGAACTAGAATAACCTCATTAATTTAAGGCTTCGCCTAGTGAATGAGCCATGCACTGTTCTGACTCATCTGGGCTTAAATAGCAGCCCCAATGAAGCACATCTGCACATCGGTGTGCTCAGTCAGTACAGAGCGCCCTCTACCGTACCCAAAACGAATCCCACCCGATACAGACTGTGAGAGTTGCTGACTGGCTACAGTGTGCATCAGCCCCAGAAACAGGTGAAAGAAAATAGTCCTGGAAGTACCCGTTAGAAGGAATATAAACCTAAATGAACCAACCTTTGTCTTACTTTTAAAGATATTTTTTTCCTTTAATTATATATATATATATATATATATATATATATATATATATATATATATATACATATATGTATTCAATTCAATTCAATTTATTCTTGTATAGCGCCTTTTACAACAAAGTTGCCCCAAGGCACTTTACATTGGTGGTAGGTGATGGAACAGGTTACAGTAATAGATGTTAAAGCTAGAGGTTTGACAATGGAGGAGAGGATCCAAAACTCCACTATGTGGAGAAACCTCTGAGAAACTAAGGTGGATCATACCCAACCCCCTTTTGCATACAGCAGTACAAAGTTAGTTTGATTTAAACTCCAGGACAGTAAAGACACAGTCCCAAACTTACCTCTCAGGCTCAGTAAGTCAAAAGGCCCAGGTACTGATGAGCCCAGGATCACTTGGGCGATCGGATGCACCGCATAGACCAGATGGTAGTTCAAAGCATTGACCTAGCGGATGACCACAGCGGGCCCCCGACATTTAGGGAGAGAAATCCACCACCTCATTATGAATAAAACATTAAGAAGGATTAACATTAGTTTATTATGTGCTATTTAAAATAGATCTATTCTGCCCTCGATAGCTTGGTGAAGTGATAGCACGAACAGATGTTGTTTTTCAATAATCAGCATTAGTGTTTGAAGTGGATCATCTGATGATTATGTTTACATAATCAAGTTTACAGTTCTTCTACAGTTCGGTTACCAGTTTACAGTTCTTCTCTTGATACAGTCATGCTAAGAAAGCTATGCAGAATTAAATGCCCAGATCAGTGTCTGGCTTAGCTGCTATGAGGCAAGAAGGAAACACTGACACGCTTTTGAAGGGAGTGATCAGCTTGAGGGTTTAACCATACAGTCTTTTAATGTTAAGGAACATTTTGTCAACCTGCGAATATTTGTTTGCATGTTTTAAAAAAAATAATAATTAGGAATCTTTTTTATGTTGTCTTATATTATTTTTCTGTGTAAATTTTCTATATTTTTTGCCTAAAGTTTCACTAGAGTTCTAAAAAAAAAACTGTTTGGTTTGATAACTGATTCAGGGCTCAGGATTCAAAGCACCCATAAATTTTTCAGAACCAGAATCAGAAAAACTTAATTTTCCTGAGACAAAATGTTTGTGTTACAACTGCATAGATAGATCATCCAGTAAAATAACAATGTGCAATAAATGAGAGAAAATAAAATAGAAATAAATTAAATGTCAAATAAACTATGTTGACTCTGAAGGACTTTCTATTATAACTATATAGTCTGTATAACTATAGTCTGTATAACTACAGACACAATGTAAGTGTATGAGTAAAGAACACCAGTAAGAGACTCAAGAAAACTAACTGGCAGCACTGCTTAGGATTTCTTTGCTCTGAGATTTTGCAATTAGCAGGTGACAGCTTTGAAAGGCTTCAGATTGCGACTTTTCTAGTTCATTTTGTCAGGTGTTATGAAGTTTAATTTGCTGGCTGCTGTTTCAGGTCTACTGCTTTTGGGGATTTGCAGATAATTATGAGATCTCTAAGTGCTCTGAACAGCTTTGTGAAAGACAGCATTTGCGAATGTTAGACAACTGTATGACCCAAGTGAGACATCATTGCTTCTGAACAGAATTCTTTATCACTTTGCAGATCCCAGTGATATGCAGTCCAACAATTTAATTGCAATGCTGTTATCAGAAGAAATGCAGAAGAAAATAAAATCTATTCTTTAATCATAAGCATAAGTACAGACTCTCAAGCTCATGCATTCCACAAGAAGCACAAAAACACTTTTGTCTGTTTCACTTTTTACAACCCACAAGTATACCATTTGGTAATTCTTAAATAATAGCAAACAATGGAGTCATACAGATTCTGTATTGAAGAATATATGGTATATACAAATTGATTTTCTAAATTCTATTCAGATTTTATTTATTTAGAACACTTTTGATAAACTGATTCGTCCAGTCTTTGTATTTTTATCTCATGTTTTGACCAGCAGCAGTCACAGCAACTTTAACAAATAACCAAATTTCTACACTGCTGAAAAGCTTTGATGGTACGTGAGGCTTCACCTGGTTACTTTCACTCATAGTGTCTTCCTCAGAGCAAAGAGCTTCTGTTGACATGGGCAGTCTGAAGCCAAGTTCTCTTGAAGTGTGCTTTGGGTACACAAGGAGGATTAACAACAAAGCCCAACTTTGAGGAGTGGACCATTTAGCAGACAATTATGTGGAATGATTACAAAACAAGGTATCAAATTTTTTGCGCATATACATTTTTTAAGCTGAGCTTCATTTCCTGGAGCCTCTTGGGGGCATCAGTGTAAATTCACAAATCCAACCAGCTCTTCCTGAACAGGATATGTCATTCCATGTGTTCAGTTTGTCATGTTTTGAGGAAACAACACAGTCTTCATTTGAAGCATTTGATGGCTCACCTTCCTTCCAGAACCTTGAAGTAATTAAAGAGCATGTTTTGGAGCAATTTTGTGGAGCAAATTTATCTCCTATTAATTTGTTTATATTTTTGTTTTACTGCTTATTTGTTAAATCTGTTTGAAAGTGAAAGTGACTGTTCTTGTCATTGTGAGTACACGTCACAACACACAGAAACAATTGTAAATTACACCTTCAAAGCCAAACAAACACGTGGGCAGGGTGTACCTATTGTAAGAGCCTAGGAGCAGTGGAGGGGTGACTTGTCTAGGTGTACCTCTAGCAACCTACTGGCCTGGGATTTGTCATCTCTGTGCCATAGGTCCCTGTAGGCAAGTACCCCACCACTAGACCACTGCCACCCCACTAGAAGATGACAATGTCTCCCTCCATGCCATGAATCACCAGCTGCAGGAGAGCAACCAGTCTGAGGTATGTTCCCTTCAAGAAGGACTGACTAAAGTTAATAGAAAACTTGCGCTGCTCTGCATGCTGAACTGGAAAAAGCCCAAAGAGAGTGGCCAGTAAGTTAACACAGATCTGCAAGAGCATGTGGGAGGTGCAATTGAAGATGGGATTGAGGTTCTCAAAATCCCAACTTACTCAGCAGACCCCAATGCATGCTAGGACCCTGGTGAATAGCTTCAAAGAGGGGCAGCTGAGGAACAGAGAAGGAGAGGCAGGTAAATTCCAGAGTCTGAGCAGCCAGGTGAAAACTCTGAGATGGATGCTCAGAGCAACAGAACACCTACCAAACTCTCTTTTCTGCAAGGAGGTCATAAACACCCTACCTTTTTTCCCTCGCACTTCAGCAGACTCAGAACAGGGTAACTGGTTGAGGAGTCAATGCGGAACTTCTCTCAGTGGAACCAAGAGCAGGGACTCCACCACATTGAGCTCCAAACAGCAGAAAGACAAAAACAAGGTCAAGAAGGAGGAAGAAAGAGCCAAAAAATAACATCATCAACGAAGTGTGCTTTGAGAAAGTGAATGACAAATCTAGCAATCTCAGATTCTGAGACGGTGACATAGAGCAAGGACAACAGGGTTTGATGTCGAGCTTGAACTATGTGGAAAGATTCTTCCTCTTTGAACCTTAAAGAATCCTCTGTGTTTAGCTCTCTGTCTGCCTCCTCTTTGCATGGGAGCTTGGGCTCACAGAAGCTCACACAATCTTTGGGAGAGCAGCACCCAAAGCAGTGAAGGAACAGTTTGACGGACAAGGAGAGCAAAACGACAAAAATCAACATTGAACTTGAGCCTTTCCACCCCATCAATACCTATTCTATTCCATAATAACTTCTACACTGAGGCTTATACAAAAAGGTCTAACAGCAAGTTCGGCTTCATTATGTTCGATGGTAGTGGTGTGCGAATATGAGTCAGAGAGACAGGGCAGAAAGGGACAAGACAAATTGTCTGACATCCAAGCAGGAGATGGATAGTCCTCACTTTGCAGGCAAGGGGACAGAACAAGAGTGTGAACTAAGTAAGTGCATGCATATACAAAATGGTTTGCTAAGAACTATCAGAAACAGTGCCTCTGGGAGAAGAAGGTAGGAGAGGCTGCCCTTATGACCATGGGGTCCCACAATGGACAAAGACTGGTCAGGGGCCCCTTTTCATTAAAGATAGTTTTGTTTTGTGGACCTGGCCATGTGTCCCATAAGGGGGCTGTTTGTTTTTAAAGGTTTTTTTTTTCTTGGCCTCCCCCCAGAGGCCCAGATTGGGCCAAGGCTATGTTTGGGAGTTGCGCCTTCTGGGGGGAGGTTCTGTCATGGGTGAGGTTTCTTTTGGGCACGGTAGAGGGCGCTCTGTTACGACTGAGCACACCTGAGCTCATAAAGGCACAGCTGTGCTTCATCGTGGGCTGCTGTTTAAGCCCCGATGAGTCCGAACAGAGCACGGGTCGTTCACGAGGTGAAGCCTCACGTTTATGGTGGTTTTTGGTCATTTTGATAACTTGGTTTAGACTGCAGTGTCTTGGTTTTGATAAGAACTGCAGTCCTTGGATCTTCCATCCATCCATCCATTTTCTGCCGCTTGTCCCAAACGGGGTCGCGGGGGAGTGCTAGCATCCAACCCAGCGCATTGGCTGTGTGGGCGAGGACTGCGGATCGCGACCCGACAGGTCGCCGTGTCCATCGCGCAGGAGTGAGCGGACGGACGGCACCTGCTCGATGTACACCTCAGCAACCCGCTGTGAAGCGGGTTCGAACCCCCGATCCTGCGATCATGTGGCCGACGCCCGAACTCCTTGGATCTTGTTTTGGTTTATATAATGAATAAAACTATGTTCCTAACTCCTGGCTCTGCACTGATGTCCTTCCCGCACCTCATCACCGTTACACTTTATTCCAATTGAACTTTTTCTTAAATTGTTACACAGTTTCTCTTAAACTTAATTTCTATTAAAATTGATGCACTTTCTTGCAAACTGTGTTTTGCTTTGTACATAGAAATGAATAGGCAAGGAAACACAGACATAAAAACTGTATTTGATTATTATTTTCAATAGAAATAAACTGAAAAAGAAAACATGAATTCATATGCTCTGAGAAGGAACTGAAATTCAATTACAAAAATTATAACAATAAATTAAAGTTAACACACTCCTTTAGTCTAAAAACATTTACAGCACTTCTTTGTGATTATCGATACTGTTCACTAATAACTGCTTTATCAGAAACATACAGAAAATACCCTGCTTTACTGAAACATATGTGGCTTTTATTTGATGTGAAGATAAAGAGACATGTGTGCAGGTAAGTAAAGAAAGTGAGCAGTTTATGCAGATGAGAATGTGACCTAGAGTTGAATTTTGAGCAAAAAAAATTTGAATAAAATAATACTGTATTTGGACTTTAAATTATATTTTGACTTATCCATTTGTGCTGGTTGGTAAATTATAACATGAAACTAAGTATGACTGTGTTTTTTGTTGAATGCTCATTTAGTTTAGCTTTTTTCAGTCACTCATAGACACTTTAAATAGATTAATGGCATGCTGCTGTAATCATATTTTATCTCTCTGGATTTCCATTAGAGTGTGCATAATGTGAAATATTGTTTAAATTTACACATGCAACTGCTTTCCAGGTTTATACATGTCACGGTCTGTCGTGCCCATGGTTCCGGCCGGGCACGACAGATGGCGCTCTGTTCTGACTAAGCACACCTGGGCTCATTTAGACACAGGTGTGCTTCATTGGGGCTGCTATTTAAGCCCCGGTGTGTCAGAACAGAGCGCTGTTCATTAACAAGGCTATGCCTACAGTTAATGGTGGCACCTTTTACTTTGTCTTCTAGTTTATGTTTAATAAAGTTACGTTTTGGAACCCTGGCTCTATGCTACGCCTTTCAAAACTCCCTCTGAGGAATGTGACATCGCTAAGCTCCCACCGTCCTAACCCGATCCCCGGCTGCGCTTGGATTGGTTCGCCGTTCTCCGGGATGTTGGTCTCCATGGCTGGCGGCACAGCGCTACCTCAACACACTGGAACCCCGTGTTGTTTTCTGCAGGCGACATGGAAGGCGGGGATTCGTGGACGGCTGGTAGTCACGCAACGAGGAAGCCGCAAGCCGCGCCGCACGCCGGCCAACGCCGAAGCACAACGCAAAGTCGCAGACCGCAAGACGCCGCCCAACGCGAAGCGCGCAGTTTTTCGGGCCGCACGCCGCTCAACGCGGAAGCACAACGCAAGCCGCGCCACACGCGGCCCAACGCAGAAGCACAGCACAAGCCGCACCACACGCAGCCCAACGCAGAAGCACGGCGCCCACCGCACGCTGCTCAATGCGGAAGCACGGCGCCCAACGCGCCGCACGCTGCTCAACGTGGAAGCACGAAGATTTCACCGCGCGTATCGCGTGGAAAATTGAGGTGAGCCTAAGCTCCAACTTTTTCTAAGTCAGAAAACAAACAAAGTCAAAAATCAAGCGAAGTCAGAGAGATGCAGCACAACCAATTTACTGAAGAGTTTCAGCGATGCGTGGTCCCGTGGGAGCAGATCCAATGCCCATCCCAACGTTGGACTTTAAAATACATTCAAAACCCTCTTTAACATTTTTTGCATAAATCCATCCCATTATTAGTTTTCCACCAATAATATTCAGTGCTGTCATGATTGAAAACCCAGCTCTACCTTTGCCCTCTTTCCCCACCATTAGACTTAGGCCTTCTCATGGTCCACCTCCCGAAGCCTTGTCTACCACCTATATTTCACTGGCATCCTCCCATCCAGGCCCCCACTTAAAAGTGTTTTTCTCACAGATGGGTCCCTATTTTATGAGTGCAGCTGCCTACAGCAGCTGTAACTCTTTCCTCTCTGCTGGATGTTTTCAGTCAGCGGAGATGATGCAAGTAAGTAAGAATGTAACTAAGTGCAGGTTCAGCCACTTACCATCTCCTGGGGTCAGATTTAGGCTAACAAACTCTGTGACCTCAGGAATGTGAGGCATCAGAGACAGGACAAGTGCAAAGGATTTCACTAAATATCCTCTGACTCACAAGTCGGAAAACATCAATAAATGCGTGGTAAACACGGAATACAGGACTAATACCGTAAACCATGTCAATGATAAAGACTACACAACATAGCTGAAATTCAAAACATCAATGACAGTCATGAGAGCATAATGCTTATAGCTTATAATTGGTCTTTAAGTGATCAGGTTAATAAGAAGAGAGACCCATTCTCAAGAATGGGCTTAAAACCCTATGCTGAGAGTAAAAAAATTCCTAATTTACCCAGATGTTGGCGACAATTATCACGCTGGGTTCAGCGGTTCTCAACTTAGCCTGATCCTGCTCTCGAGATTACAAAAATTAATCAATAGAAGAGTACCTTATATAAGGATACATATTAGAGTATACTATGCTGATTCAGAATATGACTGTCCTCAAAACAATAGTAAAGGGACACTAATAATAGAGTAATGAGTAACAGACATTCTGTAGTCGCTGCATTGAAGGTTATACCATACATGATCTTTCTCGCTCTTTTTGCACTTTAATTTGCAAGCATCGTACCGCTGGTGTGTACCAGGAGAGGTCACCAGTACTTCACACACTGACAAATCTGCTCTAGTTATTGCGATCGTGGTTGGGTCTCTGAATCGGTCTTTGCGAGAGTCTGCTTTCCGTTCCTCCGTCTTCTTGAGCTCGGTTGAGTCCTTCCTGGGTTCGCGGCATGTGTTGCTGCGGTCTGCGAAGTCCCGCGCGCTTGACCGCCGCAGATTTCTCCGATGCTGTCCTGGCTCTGGCTGACACACCAGGACCGGAATGGTACCACTCTTTTTGCCCTGATTCAGGGCTCTCCTGATTGCTTCCCATAGCGTTTCTCCTCCGGCCCAGACAGCTCATCATCACCACTAGTGTCGCCTGGCTCTTGTTCTTGCAACAAATTCCTGGGAACTCGAGTACTAGTGGTTAAGGTGATACCAAGTGGCATTATTCTCCACTTTATTGCTGTGGGTGTCACACTTACTACCTTGTGAGTACCAGTCTGGCCTGGTTCATTCCACTTCCTCCTGAAAACTCTTACATATACCTGGTCCCCTGGTCTTAATGGGTTTGTGGACTCCTCCTCCGGTTCTGGAGCACGTCTCAGCTCCTGTTGATAACAGTTTATGTATAGCAGCAATTGTCTCAGATAGGCCTTCAGATCTGCTTCCAATTGTTCCAAGGGGAGGCCTCGATAGGGTTCCCCAGATGGGTACAGGCATATACCGACTAGTAAGCACCGATGTGGAGTCAGATGAGTATTCCTATTAGCTTGCATTCGTAATGCATCAGGGCTAAAGGGAGAGCATCCATCCAATGGAATCCTGTTTCTGCACAAATTTTATTTACCTTTGTTTATAGAGTTCCATTAACTCTTTCTACCATCCCCTGAGATCAGTGGTAAATATCCCAGTCGTTGTTTGATTCTCAACTGCTGCAATACCTTTAACAGTCTGTTGGATAAAAGCTGATCCATTATCTGAACTTATTTGTGAAGGAATTCCAAATCTTGGGATGACCTCTCTCGTCAAAACTTAATAACAGTTCCAGCACGGGGTTGCTTCCACCCACCTGCTAAATCTGTCAATGACCACAAGCATGTGAATCTGTAATTTCACCCTTTTAATCATGTCCACATAATCAATCACCAGATGTTGAAATGGTCCTGTAGGTACTGCTATGTGCCCAGCTGGGGTAGTGATCCCTTTCTGACATTATTTTGAGCACAAACATCACATTGGCCTGTAGCAATTCGTTAATCGTTGCCTGTAAAATATGGAGACCAAAACCCTTGTTTTTATTTTTCTTACCACTTCTCCTTGCTGAATGATCCAAACTCATGCATTAGTGATTAGTATTGTTAGTAATGTTAGGGTAAATCAACAACCCTTCATGATTTCTCCATAACCCTTTTTCATCTTGTTTAGCTCCTCTGTTGCTCCACATAGTTCTTTTCCAATGTAATGTTGCTTGTTTCTGTATCTCCACCAAGTCATCCAGTGTGGTTACAGGTCTGATTTATCATAGTCATTTCTTTTGTGTGCCTGGACATTTAACTATTGCCAGCTTTGGCAGCATCATAGCACTCATCAACTCAGTGTATTTGCTGCAACAAGTTGTATTGGGCACATCAGTCTCAAAACCCTCGCTGTTTCCTCCATACCGCCCCAAATAAATGTGTAACTCCATGAGCATACAGTCATGGTAAAAACATTAACACTCTTCCTTTGCCAACTGCACGCTCCCAGTTAGTGCCTTCCAACTTCTGCTAGTTGGGCAGAACACGTGCTGGAGGGCAATTTTTCAGCCTTTTCTACCTCAAAAACATCTCCGCTCCCTTCTCACCACTGCATATCCCGGCATGAGCCCTGGCGATCCCCAAAACAGGATCCAACAAAATAAGTCACTTCTGCTTCTCCGAATTGGTGTAGACTCCAAATCAGGTCTTAACTTAGAGAACGCTAATGAACTAGCTTATGCAATCATGTGGTTTTCCTCAAACTGGAAAAGGCAACAATTGCTGATTAACTGTATTGCATCTCCTAAGAGTCACATCTGGAAATGTAAGCAAGAATGAATATCAAAACCTCGGTTAAAAAGAAACAAAACTTTGCTGTTCCTCGTATCATTTATGATTTTATGATGGGAATAGATGATCACTGGAAACCCCATCAAGCCAGAATCCTCGAAGCTGTACATAATACCGTTGCAACCTCATAGCATGGTGGCCACCCGAGCCACTCCATCCAGCTTTTCTAGTGCTCCAATAAGCTATTGGCTGCCTTTTTCATTCACTACACGCCTCCTGCATCAACACTGTTGAAGCAAATCCATCACAGCGATTAGGCAACAAACAAACAAAAAGGTTTATCATAATTCGTGTAGTTAGCACTGGTGCTGCTTGCATTTCTGCTTGAGTTTCAAACGCCACATAAGCATCAGATGTCCATTTCAACGGAGCATCTAACGCTCTTTGACTTGCTTGCCATTTCAGTCCCCTCAAGGGTGCAGTTCCTTATTGCATAATCTTCCATCCATTCTGCACTCAAACCCATCGTCCACGAATGACATCATCTGTCCCAATCGTCATGGTTGTAGGCTTTACTGATTCCCTCTTCAGCTGTGAAGGGGCTTGGCTGCTTTTGTTCCATGAGCCACCAGCGCCGCCTCCCAGGTACTTACCTGTGGTTGGTAATATTACTTTGTTTGCATAATCTTATGTCCCTCTCAGCTTTCAATTTTCTGAGAACTTCTTAACAGAGGCCTCATGACATTGTTCTACTGTCGGGAACACAAGATTAAATCATCAACATACTGTAACATCATTGTAAGCAGCAAATCCAGTTCCTCTAGATCCTGTCTCAGGACTTGATTAAAGACATGAGGAATGTTTGGAATCCCTGTGTAACCTTGTATACCTGTACTGCTTCCCTGCACGTGTAGGAATGCAAATAGATAATTCCTGATTCTTCCTCCGCTATTGAATACTAAAAATGCAGAACACAAATCTATTAACAGAAGTACTTGGCATCCGGTGGAATGTTCATAAGTAATGTGTGGATTGGAAAACTTCTCTGCCTGCCAAGGTCTTCATCACAGTATTTACTGCCTAGCTCGTGCACCAATCGGGGCCACTCCTAGTTTTATCTGCCTTTGTACTGGGAGATAGGGGTGTTACATGGACTTCTCATCCTATCAGTCTCCTGCTTCTATCAGCCCCTGTATAGTTCTCTCTATTCCCTGCTCAGCTTCTGTTTTAATGGATACTGAGTTTCTCAGGAAGTGTGCCCAGGTTTTAATCTGATCTGAACTGGTGAGGCTGATTTTACCTGTCCCACATCTGCCTCTGTATGTCGCGCACTCACAGTTCTTCAGGAACTTGCTTAATCATTGGTTTTTCAGGAATCTTCTTCTTCCTTCAATTGTGCACCCATTTGCTTCCAGACATCATCATTTTCAGATCTAGGGGATTGCTACTGCCTGTGGTGTTGCTGTCACATCCAATTCACACAACACTTTAATCATTGAATGATCTTCAGCACACAGTATCAATGGATTTTGTGTCTTCTCCCACTTCAGTTCTTCTGCTCTTTTAACCATTGTTCCCAACCTTGACTCAAATCCTTCATTTATTAGCAGTCACATGAGGTCTTGCTCCTTCAACATCATACCACTCATTGATGAACTCATTTTCCTCCACTCTGGAAGCGCTGCTCCTTCTGTCCCTATAACTACACTTCTAATTTTAAGGTTAACTTTGTTCCTGCAGTCCTTCTAAGCCATTCTTCCTCCAGCATCTCATTCTGGCCTTTATCAGAAATCATAGTACAGTGATATTCTAATCTGGGGTCTCTTGCTTTTGGTATCTGCATGCAAACAAACTTTCCCCATAGACTCATTATTTCTTGAACTGGTTTTTCTATCTCTCCTAACCAATACACATTAGCTTCCTTTCCCACGTCACATTCATCTGAGCACTGACTGATTACTCTCTATCCACATAAACTCCATCAGGCGACACCAAATCTGGAAACCCAACTTGCATGCTGCTTCTCCTCAATAAATTTACTGGAGTTTGCTCTGAAACTAAGATAGGTAAATTGATTGTTTTTCCTGCACTGTTACTTCTCTCTTTAACTGGAGCTGTTACTGGTATTAGCTGCACCTGTCCCAGAATCCTACGGTCTTACGAATTTTCTCCTCCTGACCTGTGAGGTGTTAATGGCATAATTTGAATTCTAGGCATGTATAACAAGCTCCTGTACCCATCATCATGGGTATAGTTTGCTACTTTACCTGAACCTGCAGCGTTGGTTCCCTCTATCAGCTCCCTTTGCTTGTCAATAAGAGCTGACTCCTCCCCTGTGGACCCTTCAAATCTCCCCACACCTATTTTGTCCAATTCTAGTAATTACTGGCTGAGTTTTGATTTAATCCAGTACGGGCAGGGTCTTCTGATTCCTCCGTCCATGGATGTCCTGGCATATGGGTTTGCTGTGACAGTTCTGACTCCACAATTCTTGGGAGCCCGCCAACCCGCACCTCCCCGCACTCCAGGTCCCTTCCATGGATTTACTGAATATTTCCCCTTCGATGTGTCCCGGGTTGTCCACATCCCCAACACACCTAAATGACCTTGTGGCTGTCGCGCTGTTGTCCGCTGAATTTCGAAGTTGCTTGGTCCACTTCGCTAGCTGTGTGTGCCACATTGATGACTGAACTGAGTGGGAGTTGTGTGTTGCTGTGGTTGCTGAACCCATCCAGTTGCTGTCTCACTGGTGATGCAGGAGTCACTGGCATTTGTGATGTCTTTCTTCCACGACTGCAGCTTGGAGTTTTTTTCCCTTTTCTTTAGCCTTCCTGTCAGTTCTCCTGTGCTGAAGCTGTGCCACCTTTCTCAGCACTTCATTTTCTTTGTTCTTGATTTTCTTTTTCATCTTGGTCTGTGCTTATCCACAGTGTGTTACGGTATGGACTGAATTTCACCTCATCACTGGTCGTGATCCACGCTTGATGCTCCATGCCTGCTTTTGTCATGATGTCTCCATTGCCTTTTGACCAATTATTCGGGCCAATAAGGCTTTTACATCTCCTATAGCAAGGAGACGCCCAAGTGTCTTTTCTTCAAAGTCCAGTATCCACTTCCTCTGAGCCCCTTCATGTGACTGGCAAGCTATTGACCAACCTCCAAATCCTGGTCTGCCATGCATAATTAGCATGCCTCCCTTAATCAGTATAGGTGCTTGTACCATCCCATATTTTCTTCCTGATCTTAATCACATTTGGCTCTTCTACCTGAATCTCACTGTCCCTTCTTCACTTTCTCTGATATTGCCCCATTATCCCTTCTACTCTGTCCCTTGACTTTTTCTTCATCGCACACACAATTTCTCATCCAGATTAGTAATTGATTTGCTTGCTCTTATACAGACTCATCAAGACTTTGTGTTATCCAGTCTTTGGGCCTCCCCCTTGGTGCACTCCATCCTACCCTTCTCTCATCTCTATTTCTCTTAGTCAGCTCAGTCCTCATTCTCCCTCCTTCCTGTATCATCCTTTCCATATCCTTTTTACTTCCTCTCCTTTCTTATTTGTTTTCTGTACTTCTCAGACAATCCAACACACCTCACATCATCACTGTCTTCCCATTCTGGTCTGTTCAGCCTTTCTTCATCACCTCTCACCTGACCGTTGCCTCTGACTCCCTCTCCTTGCTGTCTCTCCACTTCTAGTACTACACCTCCACCCTGTTGCACTTATGAAGATCTGATATACTCAGTCTCACTGCTCTGCTGCCTACTCCCTCTCTCTCTCTCCTGAGCAGTAGGGCTCCTCCCTTTGTGGAGTGGTCGGTGGTTTTGGATGTTCCTCAGCATCCTCTGAGGTTCTCTCCTCCTCTTCCAAGACTGCTCTTTGTTCATCGTCTGGTTCTGATCCTTTTGTCATCTGTCACAGTCACTTGTCCAGAAATAAACTTCCTTCAATGACAGTGGGGATACTGTCCTACATATGTGGAGGGTCTCATACATCTTCAACTTCTCTCTCTGGCTTCTTCTTTCTCTTTAATCTCCTGTCTTCCGTTAATAACTCCAAGGTTCTCTTCACTTCTTAAACATTTTAAGACTTCTAATTCATCCTGTCGCTTTGCTTGTCGCTTTACTGATTTGTCCTTTGGTTTGTGGTTCAGATGAATTTCCAGGGCCCTCACAAAGTGTTACATCATATGTGCCTTCTGCTGGCCATTTAGTGTTTAAACCCCGTCTAAGCGGTGAGCCCACTTTTGATTTATCTTCAGAACTTTATCCTTTTATCAAGTGTCTTTCACACATCTCTACTGGTGTTTTCACCACTCTGTCCCTCCTCATGGTCTTCTCTTGCAATTTCTTTAGTTGTCTTATCTTATCCTTATTTCTTTTGGCACTTTAACCTTACTATTATTATTATTAATAATGTTATTATTACTACAACTAATATTACTATTATAGTATATTTTAATTATTTCTTTTTTTTAAACACTTAACCTAATTATTTTAATCAAGCTTATCGTGATGTTTTTTTTTTTTTTTTTTCCTTTACAATTGAGTCTTCTAAGATCAGCACCTCAGCACAACACTTTCTGGACGCTCAGCCAATCTTTATCAGAGAATTTCTGGGTGTCGGCCAATCCCTTTGTTCACACTGCTTCCCTCCATAAACCCCATGACCCCACCCTATGTGTTTATGACACAACCTTCACTTTTCTTACTCTAATTTGCTCAATTGTTATAGCATTGAGCAAAAATCACTTCTCACACCTCTTTTAAGGCCTTCAGTCAAAATTCACACATCACCCATATGCCAAGACACACACAGATACACTTCTTCACACACCTCACACACCCCCTTAACGCCTCTCTCTCTACTGACAACCACACACACACACACCAGAACTGCAGTTACACACACACACACAGTAGCTTCTTCTCAAAGTGATCACTTTCTCACACTACTTCATTCATACTGCCACTTGGCAGCGTAAACACACGTGTACACACAATCTTACTTCTTTCAGTTCTCTATGAACAATCCTCTAAAGACAAATAACAATCACTACCAATAAAACTGTACAACGCGAACCACAAGTTTGGACGAAATCCTGCTGGTCCGCCTACTGTGAGTGGACGATACCGCTGACCCCACAATGCGATCGCTACAGGTTTATCTTCAGACAGAGACACATCAACTTCGCTTAGGAATACTGTCCTGCTTCATCCTCAAAACAAACAGCAGTTCAATACACTATCTTTCAAACCCTTGTTCTCGAACCACTGCCATATATCCTACCAGAATAACAGACCCACCTTCGTCACGCTCCTCAAGGGAATTCCCAGAAGAAAGTCAGATTCACTAACCCACTTTAAAGCCTCCGTATATTCACCCAGACGCTATCGCCATGGGTCGAACATTACCTGGTCCGAGATCTCTCAGCTTTAAAAAGCGTTTCCACGCGTGACCTGTAATACAGGTTTTAAGAGCTGACTGCCCTAACAGGGTCAAGCCAAATACTGGTGTGCGTACACTCAGATTCACCCATTTTACAGTTGGGCCACAGCTCCACCTCTTGACTTCAGCAAAAGTTAATTTTTTAGAGGATTTCAATCTCTCTCACCCACAAAGTTCCAATTTCTATGAATAATTACTTATCATTCTTTGTAAACATAAGTAAAATTCTTTATTGAAGAGGTGCACAGGCGTCCTAGTGGTCTGTGCCCCTCTGCTGGTCTGCACACATGAACTCCAAAACCAAAAGGCAGCAAAACTAGAAATAATGCTTACCTTTAATGCTGTGCCAGATCAGCAGGGCTCCGAGGATAGCTGGGCCAAACCCAGGAGCCCGTGTGGCCTCTCTTTTTCATCCTTGCCACTACGCTAAATTATGTCGAAAATTGAGAGCCTAAGTCTGAAACTTTTCTAAGTCAGAAAACAAACAAAGCTGCAACTGCTAAGTCAGAGAGATGCAGCACAACCAATTTTACTGAAGAGTTTGCGGGCGTGTCCCGCGTGGGAGCAGATCCAAATGCTCATCCTAACGTTGGACTTTAAATACATTTCAAACCCCTTAACATTTGCATAACCATCCTATTAGTTTTTCCATCAATAATATTCATGTGCTGTCATGATTGAAACCTCAGTTCTCTACCTTGCCCCTTTCCCACCATTAGATCTCTAGCCTCTGTCCACCGCCTTGCTCCACTACCCATTTCCCTGCTGCATTCTCCCATCCAGGCCCTCACTTTAAAAGTGTTTTTTCTGCCAGATGGGTCTCTATTTTATGAGTGTAGCTGCCTAAGCAAAGCTGTAACTCTTTCCTGCTGGATGTTTTCTGGGGCCTGCGAGATGATGCAAGTAAGAATGTAACTAAGTGCAGGTTCAGCCACTTAATATCTCCTGGGGGGTCAGATTTAGGCTAACAAACTCTGTGACCTTCAGGAATGGAGGCACCGTGATATCAGGACAAAAGTAAAGGGATTTTCACTAAAGGCGCAACGCTGAAGCACGGCGCCCACCGCGTCGCACGCTGCTCAACGCGGAAGCAGAAGCACCAGGCTGCCACAGTGATACAATGCTTACAGGGCTCACTGTGCTCGGATGCGATATGTATGCATGAAATATGCTGTTGTTGCCATCCAGCTTAGGTATCGCTCCACACTGGATGCCAGAAAGCAGAGGGAGGAATTCTTGAAATTGCGCTCTGCTGCAATGTTCCTGCAAGCCTGCTTCAGAGGTCAGAGGGTCAGAAGGGAGATTATCCTACAACATCAGGCAGCTTCCCTGATTCAGTCGGCATTCAAAAGATACAGGGAGGTAGTATGTTCAGCCATAAGGGTGTCAGCCATCATCATTCAAAGACATTATAGTCCCATATTAAGGGTAAACGTGACCGTGAGAGGACCAAAGGACTCTTGTCCATTTGTAAGAGGGAGATGGAAACAGAAACGAAAATGCTGTCTCAAGACAAAGGTGAGCACAACAGCAAGAGCAATTAATTCAGAAAAGAGAGAGAGGTCTCCAGAAGAAAGCTGCAAGCTGTGATAAGGGACCAAAGAGAGAGGCTGAAGGGAACGGATGAACAGAGGGACCAAACCGCATGCCAGGCAACGAGGAGAGTCAGGACCAGTCAGGAGAAGTTAGAAGCTAAAGTAGCCGCTATGGAGGAACAGCTGAATCAGACCAGGCAGAGCTGGAGACAGGTCTAAGATCAAAATATCGCTTCTGCAGGTAGAACTGGAAAGCTAGAGAGAGACCGTAAACCCACTGAGTTGCAAGATCCATCCAGAGATGGTCAAGGAGGTCAAGGAGGGCAAGTAATGCACAATTTTGTATGTTTGATTATGGACAAAAAACTCAGTAGCCGCTAGTTTAGAACCTGACCCATGAGATCTACCCTGCAGGCACCTATGGCAGAGTGTCATGGGCTAAGAATGATTCTCTTCCATGTTTAGCCTCTCTTTTTAGACTCTTCAGCTAAGGTTTTCCAGTATCGGACCATTCCCTCATGGACCCTCTGCTGAGCAGTCATCGGAGAGCTATTGTGAAGTTCCATGCAACCAATTGGTCGGTAGAGGCACCAGACTAAGTCTCTTCTGAAATCACTCGCATTGATTACTGATTCGGAACACGGACAGAGAAAGCTCGTGGAGCCTGGGTCTTACAGATACCTAGGCATCATTTCTGGAAGAGACGGCCTCCTGGATCTCTTCCTTGTTTTAGTGAATTCAGTAAGTAGTCAGTTATGAAATTTGTCTAGTTCCTCAGAGGTACCACCCCTTGACCTAGCCTTCAGTGAGTGATCCAGGGAGGAGGAGTGTCCTAGAGGCTTTGTGGGAGCTACCAGTGATGACAGTCCAGCAGCCCAACCTGATGTGCCTGTGGAGAACCCACAGTCACCAGAGGCTCCGGAATTAGTCGAACCCCCTCCTGTTCAGAAGAGAGGAGTAACCCAGGTTGCCAAGGGTAAGGTCAGTACAAGCAAAGCACAAGTCATCATGCCTCTTTTAGAGGAAGCACTACATGCCACCCAGGCCTCCCAGAGGCCAGCAGTACCAGAGGAGAGCAACAGCGTTCACTGCAGCAGTGGAGGGATACCTTTCCTTTATTGCTGCCAGTGCACCCAAAAGAGTCTTCACACCAACTGTTCTGACATTTACATTTACATTTACGGCATTTTAACAGACGCTCTTATCCAGAGCGACTTCACAGGTCCTAACTACAGGGACAGTGCCCCTGGAGCAACTCAGGGTTAAGGGTCTCTGCCTAGGACCCAGTGATGGTAAAGTGCAAGGAGTGGATTCAAACCGGGGACCTCTTGATCCAGAGGACATGTACTTGATCCGTGAGGCAAGTACCCTACCACTAGACCACCGCCACCCTTCCCCCAATCCTCCTGCTAAATGCCCGCATGAATATCATCCCAGTTAGTGCAACACTACAACTAAACTCCAATCAGCACCTGATTGTTCCAGAGGGGAATTGTGCTTTACCAGCCACGCTAACTCCAGCTACCATGCCCATAACACATCCACTCAATCAGTCTTCTCAGAACTTGCAGCCTGTGTATGAAGACGAGAAACGCCACACCTCAGATGACGAAACGATAGTCACAACAAGCGAGACAGACAGAGACCGGAGGCGAAGCACGCACGGGGTAACTAACTCTTCCACTCCTAACCACAGAGATTCTCCCGTATTTAGCTCTTTTTCAGGTGGTGACCAGACAAGGCCCTGAGCAATCAGGGACGAGTCCTCCAGAGGCCTCACTACAGAGTCAGAGAGAGACGCAGACGGAGGAAACACAGGATAGCAGAAAGACAATCGAAGGAATGTAATGGGTTAAACAAAAACACCAAAGGGATCTCTTGAAAGATTTAAGATATGGACTGAAATGCTGGGATACCCTCACCACCGCCAGGACCCCTGAACATTACTGGCCAGAAGCCCCTTTTTGTTGAAATTTGGGTGTTTGTGGGTCTGGCCGGGTGCCCCATAAAGGGGACTGTTCCAGTTTAACTGGGTTTTTGTTTAGCCTCCCCCCTGAGGTGCGGGTCGGTTGTTTTGACGTTTTCTTTTGGGGGCTATTGTCAAGGTCTGTCGCGTTCGCGGTTCCGGCCGGTTATCGCACAGATGGTGCTCAGCCTGACTGGAGCACACCTGGGCTTGTTTAGACACAGGTGTGCTTCATTGGCCGTTATTTAAGCCCCGTGTAGGCCAGGAACAGAGCATCGTTCATTACAAGGCTATGCCTACAGTTAATGTGGCACTTTGCTTTGTTTCTAGTTTATGTTTAATAAAGTTACGCTTTTGGAACTCCTGCCTATGCTATGCCAAACTCCCCACATCGCATAATACATAAAGATTGCAAATAAATCCTTTTGACTTTAAGTGTTTCTTCTGCCCATACATATTTGTATTTGTCAGTATGTGTATCCCCCTCTCTGTTTGCTTTTATTATTTTATGACCACAACTCCTTTCCCCAAGAGATTTCTCTGTAAAAAAAATAATGGTGCATCTTTTAAAGGATGCACACATCCTGCTTACAAGAAGAGATCAGTATTGCTATTAAACTGTGGCTTGACTTGAACAATAAAGCTGTTACAATGCTCAAAACTTAGCAGTCTCTTTTGCAACAGCAAACAGGGAGGTTAGATTTTTATTTATTTTCAATGTGCAGTAATAAATATGTGCATCGACGGGAACACACAAGAGCGTACTGAATTGTATGTGGATTTGGTCTGATAAAAGTGCTTCGAGAGGCTGGTCAGCGAGGCACATCGCCTCAGATCCCTTCCCTCACTGGACCCCTGTAGCGTTTCATGCGACTGTCCCAAACTGCTCAACGGACGCATGCAGTCTCCACCACCTCCACCTTTCTCTTATCTGGACAGAAAGGACAGTTATGTCAGAATGCTGTTCATCGATTACAGTTCAGCATTCAACACCATCATCCCTCAGATATAGCTGAGGCTGCTGGGCCTGAATACCTCCCTCTGGAATTGATCTTGACTTCTGACCGGGGAGACCCCAGTCAGTCAGACTGGGTAGCACCTCGAACACCATCATGCTGGAGCAATAGGGGCCTCAGGCTGCCAGTCCACTGCTGCTCACATTGATGACCCACGTCTGTGCAGCCAAGCACAGCCTCAACCACATCATTAAATTCCGCTGATGATACAACCGTGGTGGTCTGACTGAAGGTGGAGATGAGGTGGCTTTACAGAGAGTGAGATAGAACAGCTGATGGACTGGTGCAGAACCAACAACCTGTCTCTATCGTAGACAAGAATAAAGAGATGGTTATTGACTTCAGGAGACCATGCCCACTTCATTATCAACACATCACCTGTGGAGATGGTCCAGAGCACCAAGTTTCTTGATGTTCACATAACCGACAACCCCAACACCAACTCCATCACTAAGAAAGCCCAGCAGTGTCTCTACTTCCTACGTAGACTGAGGAAATCCCATCTCCCACCTTCCATTCTCACCATCTTCTACAGAGGAACTATAGAGAGCATCCTGAGCAGCTGCATTACTGCCTGATATGGGAACTGCAACGTCTTAGACCGCAAGTCCCTACAGATCATCGGCGTCTCTCTGCCCTCTATACAGGACATTTTCACCACTCGCTGCATCCACAAAGCAACCAGCATCGTGGATGATCCCTCTCACCCGTACCACACTCTCTTCTCCCTCCTGCCATTTGGTGCTGCCCTGCACAGGCCTCCATTTCCAGGATGGGGAATAGCTTTTTCCCCCTGGCCATCAGACTTCTAAACCATTAATGTCTCCACACCTATTATCCATAGCTAGCTATTATCTATTTATTTTCTTCTTTGCACTCTGCAATTTACTATCGTTACTTGTTACACCATTAAACTGCCCAACAACCTGTTGTTCTGGATGAAAAGTACTGTCTGTTGTGCTGTCTGCTGTTGTCTGTTGTCTTGCACTTGCTGCCCCCTCTTGTGTAGGCCAGGTTGTGCTCCTGTTATGTCTTTATGTTGTCTTGTGTCCTGTGTCTTGTCTGATGTTGTCTTGTGTGTAGCACCAGGGTCCTGGAGGAATGTTATTTTGTTTCACTATGTACTGTGTATGTGGCTGAAATGACAATAAACTCCTACTTGAGTTGAATTGACTTGACTCACAAAGTAGCACATCTAAATGCTTTACATGCATCAAAATCAATAACTAATATATTTTTGAAAAACTAGAGCTAGTAGGATCTATATATAAATATAATATATAAGGGGCAACAATGAGACAACCTCAAATACAGGGATGGTTTTGCAGCTGGATGCCACAGACTTCTTTTCCCTCCTCATCTTTTTTTGACTGCACTTCAGTAGGTTGGTGTTTGACTATGGTCAGTGTCACTACTGGTAGCATGAGGTCATACCTGGACCCTACAGAGGCTGCACAGGCAGTCCAACTCTGACAGGATGGCACATCAATAGGTGCCACTGCTAGAAGGATTCCTGTGTCTCCCAGTCGCAAGAGCATGGAGGCGATTCCAGGAGACTCACAGTTACTCTAGGAGAGCTGGACAGAGCTGTAATTAGACCTTAACCCATCAGCAGGACCAGTATCTACTCCTTACTGCCAGCAGCCTTCAGAGTGACTTCCAGCGGGCCACTGGCGTGAATGTCTCTGACCAAAATGACTTCATGAGGGTGGCCTGAGGACCCAAAGTCCTCTAGTGGGCCCTATGCTCACTGCCCGCACTGTGGAGCTCAACTGGCATTTGCCAGAGAACACCAGAATTGGCAGGTCCAGCACTGGTGCCCAGTGCTTTTCACAGATGAGAACAGGTTCACTTTGAGCTCATGTGACAGATGTGAAAGGTCTGGAACAAAAGATTTTCTCGGCTCTCTGCTGTGGTCTGAAGGCTCTTTTGCATTAATTTGCATTCACAGCATTGTTTACTAATAACTGCTTCAACAGAAACACACAGGAAGCACAGGAAACACCTTGAACTTACTGAAATGTATGCTGCTTTTATTGGATGTAAAGATAAAGAGGCACTGTGAGAAAATAAATGATAAAGAGCAAAGCTGATACAGAGGGGCATGCACCCTCAAGCTGCATACAAGACTTTTTAACATAAATAAAGAAAGTTATATACATAACGTCAAAAGTCTTGCAAAATGTTTATTTCCTATTGGTTTGTAATTTTCTGTAATGAAAATGGGGCCACATGTATATGCCATTACTTACAGTTTATTTAAATGTTAATTATTGTTATCTAATTTAATAGTTTTGTAAATATATCTAAAAGTCAGGAAAGATATTTTGTTTGATAAACCAGTACATAGTTTAATTTAGGCTTATTTATTTTAAGAAGTTGGAAATACATAATATGAACACATTTTCTAAACTGCACAGAGAGGTTTGAAAGTGAAAGTGACAACCCTTGTCATTGCGCAAGTGTCACGGCACAGCACACATGAACCACAACGAAATTGGACTTTCTCTGCATTTAACCCATGCATTGCTCAAACCTGCAGTGCAAGCAGCTGGCTGAAAGCGCTGGAGCAGTGACGGGACGGCACTTGCTCAAGTGGCACTCAGGGTAACTTATCGGAAGGGGTTTGAACCCCTGATCCTCCGATCATGCGTCTAACACCCTAACCACTAGGCCACCACTGCCCCACTGGTTTAATTAACAATTCAGAATTGCGCACTAACAATGTGCTGCTTTCACAGAATCACAGGAAAATTAAAGTCAAAATTAAAGTCAGATAATGGTAGCATCCAGAAATGTTGCCAGAAAAAGTCAGAAAGAAAGGGAAATGATTTCCAAAGCTGAAGCACCAATTACAATCACAAATACACAACTACAGCTACACATCCATAGCAACTACAATTTCAGTAAAACGGTACTGGGGTGTTCCTGGAAGCTCTTGCAGTTGTGGGTTGGTACCTTCAAGGTTATGTCTTTACATTGTTGGTATATTTCTTAAAGTTGACTGACTCTGAACATCAAGGTTCAAATCTGGGTAAGAAGGACAACATATAGACACTGACTCCTGACTAAAGTTTTGGTATTTACATGTCAGGATACTTAATAATATCCATCAGTATCTAAAACATCAATATTTGAGTTGATCAGATTATCATGATCATGATTTTCAGATCTGCTCCTCTCTCTCTCCTCTCGCCTGGCCTCACTCCATTTCTTCTCATCAGCAGAAATGTAGATACTGCTTCCAAACAGCAGCCTCATGTCTATGAGAAAAGGGATCCAAAAGTTTATGTTTCATATTTTGACATATTTTAAGCTGCTCCATGTAGTTGATATGTTGTAATTGCTCTCATTCTTTCTTTCTTTAATTATGCTTCTCACTCACCAGGAGTTGTTTGTGTTGAAATCTTTAGCTGATCTGTATTTTCAGTAAGGTTTCTGATGCTGGATAAGAGGAACCCTCTCTGCAGTGAGGTTTTCACTCAAATAATAGATGAGGTTAAGTAATAGTTATTAAATAATAGGTTACGGACAGATTGTTGTTCTCTCTTTTAATATGAACATCTGGGTAGGAAATGATCCATTTAAACCACTCACACACACTTCAGAAGCATAAACCACAGTCATCTCCTCTCTGTCCATCGCACTCAGATCAAACTTGTTCAAATCATCATAGACTCCCTCTGCCTCTACTCTACTGGCTCTCAATGGTTAAGTCTGTATACTTTTGCCTCATTAGTATTGTTAGTCTTCTTATATGGATATTCTATTCCTTTCTCTTGTTATCCAATGTTGACCAGAGGAGGATGGGTTTATCTCATCCTACATACAGGAGTGTCCATTGTTGTCTGTCAGAGTGACTGCAGGATTTCATTCCAACAAACCACAAAATCAAATGATTGAATTACCCTCTGATTTAAAGAGTGGAATCAGATCTGCTCCTTTATTTATGAATGAAAACCTGCAGCCACACAGGTCCTTTTTAAACTGAAAACACTTGGAACCACAAATTTGTACATTTCCATGGAATTTGGCATGGCGTGAAGGCTTACATAAGGCTTCATACTCTATTAAGGAACTAAAGCCTCGGTCCTGAAACAATTAACAATAAGTGGGAATATCCACATCCTGATCCCAAAACAGAAAGGACATGAATTGAGCTCTAAATACAACTGAACAATATTTGAGTTTTTGGAACATCAGTAAAGTTCTTTCTTAATAAGTTTCATTTCAGTTAACAACAATCTTCCATTTCTGTTCTTATTATTACATTTGCATTTATATTTACATTTACATGTATTTATTTATAATGTATTTATTTATAAAAAATATTATTATTTACTATTATTATTATTATTATGATTATTATATACTCTCTGTGTATAAGGTTATCTTTCCATTTTCATATTCTATATTTCTTGTTAATTGAGTGCAGCGGTGGTCTCGTGGTTAGGAAGTTAGCCCCAAGATTAGAAGGCCAGAGGTTCAAATCCCAGACCAGCAGACTACTCTGAGGTACCCTTGAGCAAGGTACTGTACCCATCACTGCTCCCCGGGTGCTAGATATGGCTGCCACTGCTGCACAGTATGTGTGCTAAATACAGAGGTCATATTTTGTTGTGTTTCACTGCGTGCTATGTTCACAATGACAAATAGTCACTTTCACTTCATTTATAAACTACACTAAGGTTTTTGGCTCAAGAGGTCCCAGGTTCGAATCCCACCTTTAGCACTACCAGGGGGGACTGTCCCTGTAATAAGGGTATGGAAGTCGCTCTGGATAAGAGCATCTGCTAAATGCCGCAAATGTAAATGTAATTGCCCTGTAAATATGTATATATGTATGTATAGCTCTGTATATGGATATGTATATGGATATCTTTCCTTGTGTGTTTTTAAATATTCTCTCTTTCTTTCTTGTTCTTTCTTGTTAAGAGCCCTGTAACACCCAAATTTCTCATTCCTGGGATAATAAAGGATTATTCTATTCTATTCTATTCTATTCTATTCTATTCTATTCTAACGGATTATAAAACCATAAGCATTAAACAAAATACAATCTTTGTAACTGAACATTATGAAATACAATATTATCTGCTTGAAAATTCAGGTCTAGCACTTTAAGAAACTGACTTGGTTAACTAAAAGCAGAAGAAAAAATTGTCTGCATGTTAGAACAGCTGCTTGTACTCACACTTTGCCTTTTTCTAATATTAGACTCCCTTTTCTTCAATGCAAAGCACTTGACAGAAAGATTTGCAGCTAGAAAAGAAAAAAGATCGGCCTTTCCTGTTTCATACTTCTTTAGATGTTGGAACTTTTTTCTAGGTTAAGGGTAGCTAAATCTTTTAGAACTAATAAACAATACAGGCCAGAGGTGCAACCTTTAGTAGATACTGCAGATACATATCATGGCTGGAGGCCTTGAGGATAGATCATTTGACTGATGATGCAGAACAGACAGAGTTGCTGAGAAGTGGTCTACTGAAGAAGCTACTACTTCCCTTACATTAAATTGGCCACCTTCATACATTTTAGTATACATGTATGTATCCATTTACCTAATGTGTCTTATATAGTCTTAGGCTTTTTTGGGGCAGTGGTAAGCTAGTGGTTAGGGCTAAGGCACCATGATCAGAAGGTCATGGGCACAAATCCCATACCAGAAGGTTGCCCTCTGGTACCCTTGAACAAGGTACCGTCCCCATCCCTGCTCCCCAGGTGCTTTAAAAAACTGCCCCCTGCTGCATGTGTGTGTATGGGTTAAATGCAGAGTCTGAATTTCATTGGGGTTGAGTGTTGTGCTATGTTTCACAATAACAAGTTGTCACTTTCACTTTTTTAATAAATATATGTGAGTGTTCAGCTCAAGCTAGGGATCTTCTGCTATACCTACAGGATATGGTTGAAATATTAGTATTGCAACTGTACTGTCATGATTAAAGTAGCCAAAATAATTACTTTACACCTTAATTCCTCAAAGCACCCAATAGCACTCACCTCAAGCTATGATTGGTCTCCCTGTCAAATATGAGGGTATGATTAAGTAAAATGGCCTCCAGCCTGGTCCGGACTATCATGGTAGTAGGAAGAATTTTAGTCTACGTGAACAACAGCACAATAAAAAGACAATGCTTATCAAACAAGACAGACATAACTGGATGTAAACAAACAATTGAAGTAATAAGACCTAATATAGAAGAAATGGAGACAGGATGATGACAGGATGAATAGATAGACGGATGAAAGTGAATCAGTAGAATAAATGTTTATTATTTACAATATTCATTTTTAATGGAGCTCAAATTAATTTAAATTCTTAAAATAATAATAAATTATTTGTCATTAATAATTATTTATAAATAATAAATTAAGTATTAAAAGTCTTGAAATTAATTAATATGGTGTGAGGTTCATTTCACCTTCAAAAAGTAACTTTTTTACTTTTATACTCTACATTTTAGAGTTTTTACTTTATTTTTTTTTTACAGTATTTGTACCTCCACTTGTAAAGAATATGTTTACTTTTGCACCACTGCATTGTGAGCAGCAGATGGCAGAATAAGAGAACAGTAGGGCCTCATGGATTTCACAAGTAAAATTACAAGCCTGTACATTTTACTGAATTATTATTATTATTTATATATAAACTACAGGATATAATCCAGTCTGATTCTTTTTTATAAATCAGCCGTAAATGTAAATGTCTATTTTACACTTTCAAAACTTTCAGTACAATAAAAAGTAATGCCCTTTAGATGTCTAGTTCAATTGTGATAAATCATCATACATAAAATTAATCACAGGCCCAAACATATATATATATATATATATATATATACACACACACATGCACAGATATCAGCTGCTTACAAATCTAACAAATAAAGCGAGAGAAATTATGCCATACCATAATACTGAAAGTACAACAGCCATGATTGCCACTGCATGTGGTTCTGTATATGTAACGGTGGTGGGGTGAGGGAAGGACGTCTGTGCTGAGCTAGGAGTCAGGAACATAACTTTATTATCCACTATTATTATTTTCACTTTATTATTAACTTTAGCTATCAAAACCACCATTGAGTGTAGGATTGGCCTAGTGAATGAACCACATTCTGTTCTGACTGCTTAAATAGCAGCCCCAATGAAGCACACCTGTGCCTTCATGAGCTCAGGTGTGCTCAGTCAGAACAGAACGCCCTCTACCGTGCCCAAAAGGAAACTCACCCGTGACAGACTGTGACAGTATAAAAGTTGCTGATGTGAGCCTTAGAAAACATCTCCCAGTCTAGGAAACCACCATCTCATTATGAATAAAACATTAAGAAGGATTAACATTAGTTTATTATGTGCTATTAGAAATAGATCTATTCTGCCCTCGATAGTTTGGTGAAGTGATAATAATGAACAGGTGTTATTTCCCACCAATCAGCATTAGTGTTTGACTATCTGATGATTATGTTTACCAGTTTACAGTTCTTCTCTTAGTCATGCTAAGAAAGCTATGCTGAATTAAATGCCCAGATCAGTGTATAGCTTAGCTGCTATGGGGTAGGAAGGAAACACTGACACACTTTTTAAGTCCGTGATCAACCTTAGGGACTAACCAAAATTTTGGAAATTTTGGTGAATATTTGTTTGCATATTTAAAAAAAAAAAACCTTTTATTTAATTAGGTAACTTTATGTTGTCTTATATTTACAGCACTTAGCAGACGCTCTTATCCAGAGCGACTTCCATGTCCTAATTACAGGGACAGTCCCCCTGGAGACACTCAGGGTTAAGGGTATTACTCAGTGACAATTACTCAGTAGTGCCAGAGGTGGGGATTTGAACCTGGGACCTCTTGATCTACAGGTAGTGTAGAGTAGGCAAGTACCCTACCACTAGACCACCATCCCAAACACATCTAAACAACGCAACAACAGAGGATTCTGCTAGGAGGATTCTTTTTTGCCTTTTTTAAAATTCACTAGAGCACTAAAAAAATAAAACTTTTCGGTTTGATAACTGATTCAGGTTTCATATGATTTCACATGAGTCTGTATAACTATAGACACAATGTGTGAGTAAAGAACACCAGTTAGAGACTCAAGCAAACTAACTGGCTTGCTTTAGAGTTCTTGCTGAGATTTTGCTTGACTCAGCATTAGAGTGTCTCAAATGTGAACATTGTGATTTTGTGACCACAGAACAGTGCATTATATAATTTCATATTCATCAATCAAACCAACTTATAAGCAGGGCTGCTTTGAAGGGCTTCAGACTTTTCTAGTTGGTGACTTTTCTAGAGGGTTAGCCTTTATGATGACAATGATGGGTAAGTACTTTATGTTTTACTTTATGTTTTATGTTTTGTGATGATGTATGCTGCATTTATGGCCAACCCACAACACCCCAGACTTACAGTGCATTTTACATTGCAACTTACGTATTTGTTAGTTGTTAGTTTGAGTCTTGTTTTTATTTATTGTTGTTCATTAACTTTGTTAAGTGACCTTGGGCACTATATAAAATTAAACATATCATTATTGTTTTTGTAATGAAGTTACAAATGATTTTAAAGACTGCAGACATCATTGTTACCAGAAATGAGCAGCATTGCTATGAAGTCAAATGTAAAAACGATACACCTACAGACATGGCAAAATGTTTTGAGAATGACACAAATATTAATTTTCACAAAATTTGCTGCCTCAGTATTTATGATGGCAATTTCCATAAACTCCAGAATGATGTGAAAAGTGATCAGATGAATTGCAATTATTTGCAATTATTAAATATTCCTTTGCCATGAAAATGTACTTAATCCCAAAAACCCCATTACCACTGCATTTCAGCCCTGCTACAAAATGAACTGCTGATGTCATTTCAGTGATACTCTCATTAACACAGGTGAGAGTGTTGAGGAGGACAAGGCTGGAGATTACTTTGTCATGCTGACTGAGTTAGAATAGCAGACTGGATGCTTTAAAAGGAAGGTGGTGCTTAAAGTCATTGTTGTTAACCGTGGTTACCTGCAAGGACACGTGCTGTCATTATTGCTTTACGCAAAAAAGGCTTCACAGGCAAGGATATTTATCAGATTTATCATCAAGAGGATATTTATCATCAAGAACTTCAAGGAGAGAGGTTCTGTTGTCGTGAAGATGCTTCAGGCGCCCAAAAAAAATCCAGCAGTTGCCAGGATCATCTCCTAAAATTGATTCAGCTGTGGATTCGGGGCACTATTAGTGCAGTGCTTGCTCAGGAACGGAAGCAGGCAGGTGTGAATGCATTTGCACGCCCAGTGAGGAGAAGCCTTTGGAAGAGCGCAGCAAAGTAGTCTCTTCTTTCCAAGAAAATCATCAGGAACAGACTGATATTCTGCAAACCATAAAGGGATTGGATTGCTGAGGACTGGGGTAAAGCCAATTTCTCTGATGAATTTCCGGTTGTATGGGGCATCCTGAAAAAAAAAAATTGTCCGGAGAAGAAATGGTGAGCGCTGCCGTCACTCCTATGTCATGCCAACAGTAGAGCATCCTGAGATCATTACTGTGTGGACTTGCTTTTCAGCCGAGGGAGTGGTTCACCAAAGGCAACATAGCGGTGAATAAATAATGGCACTAAAACATCCTCTGAGAATAACCTCTCCCAATCATCCAAGAATAGTTTGGTGAAGAACAAGGCTTTTTCCAGCATGATGGAGCACCATGGCGTGGGGAACAAAACATGAACATTTTGGATTCATGGTCAGGAAACTCCCCGGACCTTGAACCCATTGAGAACTTATGATTTCTCAAGAGGCAGGTCGACAAACAAATACCCACAAACTCTTGGCATTGATTACGTAAGAAATGTCTTGAAAAAGAAGGGCCAACACTGTAAATATTGACTCTTTACATCAATTTAATGTAATTCTCACTAAAAGCCTTTGAAACGTATTAAATGCTTGTAACTCCAGTTACCACAGAAACATCTGACAAAAAGATTATAAACATTGAAGCAGCAAACTTTGTGAAATCCAACACTTGTGTCATTCTCAATACTTTTGGCCACGGCAGTATTTTACACATGAGTGTGTTTATGTTTCTGGGGACCCTGGTGCTCTATTAAAGACTTGACTTATTTACACTTATTTGCTTGTTTTTCCAGTTGGTCTTAGTTTTGACAGGGCTTGTATTTGGAGCTCATGGAATGAACACTGTAGACATGCCAGCTCTTACATCCAAGATTACCCTTGTACATGTGAAATCTTGGGCTGTTTCCAACAGCAACCAACAGAGGGCAACTTAAGATGCCATTGCTGTCTACTGTTGCTTTACAGATGTCTTTCTGTTATCTACTCGATGAAGGTCCTCTATCTGCACAGCTGTTTTCCATTTGTTCAGGTTACTATATGGTGTTTAAGGGTTTTATTTCTGTTCTTTTTGTGGAAATTTTTAAAAAGATAAATAAAGACATTGCATTACAGTGCATTAAGTAGTCACCATTTTGGGTATGGCAGTATTTAAGTTTATTACATCACACATCTAAAATACAGCATTTGCAAAAAAGCTCAATATAGCATGCAGAAGCTATATGTAAACCAGTAGATATCAGATAATAAACTTTCATTTTTATTTCTATTTTTTGAATAGTCAGTCAGTCGGTCATTTTCTGGAGTCCAACCCAGCTCACACACAGGGCGAAGGACGGGGGACACACCCTGGACAGGTCGCCAGCCCATCGCAGGGAATGAATTTTTTGAATAACCAGCAATAAATTGTTTTAAATTTCTAAGGGTGACAGTTTAGATTCACAGATCCAGTCTGACACTTCAGAGCAAGGTAGATCATTCCATGTATTCGTATTCGTCGTAGAAGGTGAAAGCTGAACACAGTCCTCGTTTCCACTGTTGTTGGGTTCACCATTTTGCCAAAAACTAGATTAAGCAAAAAGCAAACATGAAGTATGCAGCAATGGGTATATTTTATTATGCTTTGGATGATTTGTTCTTTCTGAAAATGCTGAAACACTAAAATGTCCATATATATGCATTTAAAGATAATACAGATTAACTTACCCAGTGGTCAGTGATGACCCGTTCACCCACTTCCATTCCCCTTCTGTTTCTTCATCACTCAGACCAATCCAAACATCTCTGTTTTTCATGTTGATGAAATCCTATAAGAGAACAGAAGGCATGTGATTAAAAGAGATTTCTATCAGAATTCAGAATTCATCTACTTCTTTCTGCTCTCCTCACCTGTTTCTCTCTACTGTTGATGATCACCAGATCTGCTCCTCTGTTTATGCAGTCCTTCCTGGCCTCACTCCATGTTAGGCACCCATCAGAGATATAGTAATAGCTGGAGCCATATTTCTTCCAAGATACATCTAGAAAAATAACATAAATAATATAAATATAAATATAACATTAATATAAATATATAAATATAACAATATAAAAATGTACTCCTATTCCAGTGTGTTCCAGTCGTTCTCACTAGTTTTATTCTGCAGATGATCTCTTTCTTCAGTCAAGTTTTTGATGCTGGATGAGAGGAATTTCTTCTCTGCAGCAAAGGTTGCTCTCATAGAAGAAATTGTTTGGGAGAGATTGTCCTTCTTCTCTTTTACTTTAACATCTACAATGAGAAAACATGATGGATTTATTTAGTGAGTATGTACAGCAACATGATTTAGATTTCTGTTATTACTTGTATCTAGTCTTGCTCTAAAAAGACTCATGATGTACATGCATTTAGAAAAAAGAAAACAACAGGGAAATAAAAGTGGACATGATTTCCATAAAGAGTTTGCTTGCATTTAGGGTTGGAATACTCACAGCACACATAGAGAACTATGTTAATTATAAGCAGAACGCAGAGAAGTCCCCATAAACCTGCAGCCAGTCTGGAGCATCTGCTTCCTGTTGCATAGATAATGTATGTGTGTTGTGTTTATACACGCGCAAATACACACACAAACACACACACGCACACACACACACATGCACACGTGCACACACACACACACACAGTGTAACATGTGAAACCATCCTGTTCCACTGGTGGTTTTTTTTTGTTAATTAGTTCTGAGGTTTCAGAGGGCTGCATGAATGTCTTGCATATACAATAAATACGATAAACCTTTTAAACCTCTCAGGGTGTAACGCTTACACTCAGGAACTACTGGATCTAAGCAGCTGGCTGAGGGCCTGGACATAAAATACTCATACAATGCAAGGGAAGACTATAAAGCCACCTAAACACACCCTGCTTGTAATTTTCAGTGACATTTCAGGAGACTTGTTCAAAAAAAGTATCTGAGATTGGATATGATACCAACATGATGACAGCCTCCAATGAATCAAATTACATCAAGAAGCTTTATAAATTTACAATGATTCAACAAAGAAAACCTGCTAAACTACAAAATTTGATGGACACGGCAATTCATGGCCCCAAGCCCCAAATATGGTATCCATGATTTTCTAATTTTCTATTTTAATGTTTATACTGAGCAATTAGATGTTTTTTTTTTTATTTTATGATTGCATCCTTAATGTTAAAATATTTGTTACCATACTACACAAATGCTTAACCAATGGTAAAAAAAAATAAATCATACAGAAATTCCCCTCAACAAAACAGATGAATAACTAAATGCACACAAAAATTAGCATATAACAATTAAACAGTCAACATTACATAATTGTTTGATGGTTGTTAAATAAAAAGAATAGATTAAAAACATGAGAAATCATTTCTGTTAAAAAAAACATATTGTTTCTTTTGAGGCATTTCTTTTTGGGATTTTTCTATGTTAAATATAACACAAGGGGTCCGCCCAGTATAAGTGTGTGTGAGTATGCATGTATCATATCACCTGTTTGTATCATTCTTGTCTCCCTCCATGTATTTTGTGCTCGTGTATTTGTCTCGCTCAGTTCAAAGCGTCTCATATCCTTATAGGTTTTTGCCGTTCTCTCAGTGCTGCTGTCTGTTCAGAAAGCTTCTGCAACAGCAGCATTGGAGGTATTTTTATCAAATAGCCGTACTAGCAGAAATTAACAGGAAATAGGTGGGAACTCACAAAGCTTACTGAAATGTATGTGGCTTTGATTTTACAAGGAGATAAAGATATTTAAGAGAGCAAAGCTGAGGAAGAAAGCAGTGCATTTCAAAGCTTCTAACTGCAATTACTTAACATTTCTGTAACTGGCATATCACACACAAAGACACACAAACTGAAGTGTTTTTTTTATTATTTGAATAGAACATAAACTCTGAAAGTCAGGGCAATTCATTCAAAATGTCAAATCAAATTCTTAATAAAGGGAATTAGTCTAGTTTAATATTTATTACATTGCAGTTTTGTATAGAACACTGGGATTCGTTTGTTATAAATGACCTAGTGGTCCTGGAAAATGAAGAGACAGAAAAGGTAAAACGGGTTCTGCAAAGACAGTAAAAAAATGAGCTTTAATCAGTTTTAATCTAAAAACTGAAGATCGGTCTTTAACAGTGCACATTTTTATAAATTTAACAGTGAACTTTTTATAAAAATGCCTCTGTTCCCGTTAATATGATCCTAATGTTGAAGAAACTTAACAAGGCCAGGCAAAAGACAACAAATTATTACTCAAACCTATGAAAGCTTGACTTAGATAGTAGTACAGCTAAACACTGCTAGAAAAACACCTGTCATAATCTTTCATTATCTTGACCACTTATCCTGACTTGCGGTGCGGAAACCTACCCCAAGGCTCGAAAGGCAGAGAAAAACTCTGAACAAGTCATCAGCCCATCACAGACAAACACACTCACACATGCATCCATCTGACATGCATGTGATTTTGGAGAAAATGCAAGCTTCACACAGGACATTTTCACTGTAAGGCAATAAGCAAGTGCTGTCATATGTCAAAATCAATGACTAAAATGCTTTTAAAAACAGTAGCATTTTTACTTGTGCTTTTCTTTTTCTTTTTAAGTTTAGTAATATTCCACTTTAAAAAAGGATATACTAAATGCGCTTGGCACAGAGCAGGGTGGATAAGAGTGTCTGCCAAATGTTGTAAATCATACCTGCCTTAAAGCTGATACTAAGATGAGAAATTTGCCACCAAAAAAAAAAAAAAAAGCAAGGAATAGTTTTGCAAAGAAATTCAATCTGTATTTGTACAGGTATGAGTTACTGTGAGCTTTAAAAATGAACATAACTTCACCGTTCCAGTTCTAAACTAAAGAGTACATTTTCAACACCAAGATTCCTGTGGGTAACCAACTCCATTAATTTTTTGGCCAAATAATTTACTGAGCCCATTATTTCAATGTTTTGTATTTTATTTTCCATCTGTGATCCACTTATGACACTTTGTGTGGTTTTATTTAATCAAAGGTAGCTGTATTTAATTATCACATGGTCATTTTCCAGCCTCTTTTCATCCCTTCAAATTGAATTGGTTTTTTGTTTCTGTAAATGTAAGCCTGATATAAATGCATGAATTACGTTATTTTGCATGATTGGCTGCCCTGTATTATTTTGCCCTGCATCATTTGTAAAATGGCTCCAGCTTTTATGAGGGTTTCAGTATAGTTTCACAGATCCAACTTAATTTAGAAGAGCAGGCGATATCATTCCATGTGTTCAGTGTGGAAGGAGAGGCTTTGAAAACAGCACAGTCCTCTTCTCCATGGCTATTATTAGGTTCACCTTTCCTCCAGAATCTGGGATTAACACAAAGTAGTGGACAGTGTTAGATATCTGATGAGATTATTTGAAATTTCATTGTGCTACAAGATGATTCTGGCTCAGCTTAATCAAATCTGATTAAATTTTAAAAAGTGAAGAAAAAAAAAATTACAGAGGTACCCACTCAGTACTCAGTAATGACCCATCCACCCACTTCCATTCTCCTTCACTTTCTGCATCACTCAGACCAATCCAAGAATTTCTGCCTTCCTGATTAATGAACTCCTAGAAGAGCACAGTATGTGATTAGAGGGAGATTTCAGTTCTTATAAGAAGGAGAGTTCAGTTCTTCTCTCTGTCCTACTCACCAGTTCCTCTCTGCTGTTGATGATTACCAGATCTGCTCCTCTCTCTTGGCACTCCTTTCTGGCCTCAGTCCATGTTTTGCACCCATTAGAAACATAGTAATAACTAGAGCCATGTTTTTTCCAAGCTGCGCACATAAAATCTGATGTAAAAATGTTATGCTACACCATTTTTCAACTGAATGTTTTCATGGGTTCTTTCTTACCAGTCAGAGTTTGATTCTTTAGCTGATCTATCTCTTCTGTCAGACCTCTGATGTTGGATAAAAGGGATGTTTTCTTTGTACTGAAGAATACTCTCCAAGAAATTATGGTTTTGGAGAGATTGTCCTTCTCCTCCTTTGACCCGATATCTAGTAATTTAGATATATGTTTTATATATATATATATATACACATACACATACACACACATACATATGAGAGAAGAGATCATTTTTTCTATATGTTAGTGATATATATATATATATATATATATATATATATATATATATATATATATATATATATATATATATAGTGAGAAATGTTTTTAGCCATATGGATCAGATATTACTTGAAGCTAATATTTATCTTTTCAAAGATACATTTCTATAATGTATTATATTATATATAATAATATAATTATATATTATTACGGTGACGTATTTCAACTTCACACTTCACATGCATACCCAGCAGCATTTTTGCAGTAAATGCAGTAAATGTTTTTATGAATTTCTTGAACATTTTCTTCATGCTTGCAGGTGAAAGACTCACAGTGCTTGGCGAGAACTATGCTGGTGATCAGGAGAAAACACAGCAGTGTCCCACACAAAACTGTAGCCAGTCTGGAACACTTGCTATCTGTTGCACCCAAAAATGCACACAAAGTACCTTTTTTTACTGATTTACTTTATATGAAATAAATGTACATATTTACAACACTAAGTATTGTATATAATAATTATGTCTGGGTGTGTGTGTGTATATGTTTGTGTTACAGTACCTGTTTCTTGCATCCTTGCCCAGCTTCTTTCCTCCTGACTTCAGTGCTACACTGCTCAGCTCTCTGCACTTGCTAAAACAAAGCAATCACATCAGTACAAAGTTTTTTTTGTTTTTTTGCAATACACTTTAAGGCAGAACATGAGGAAACACCTGCCCATATTAATGTGTGGCTTTGACTTGATATACAGATACACACATACGTGAAAGGCTTGTGAGAAGTGCTGAAAGCTTTCCTCTTCTGTGTATATAGAATGATGGTAAATGTCCTGACGAACAGGATCCCTGTTTCAAGGCACCTTGAAATAAAATAATTTGTCTATGGAATAACCAAAGCTAAAAAAAAAAAAGAATTACCCAGATTCTTAACGAAAAAAACCCAATGAATAAAAAAGCTACCCTGAGAAAAACATAAGAAGTGATTAAATATCCTCTGTTGTTTTATTGTGTTTAGGGTCTTTTAGGTCTATCTGTGCATTGCCTTGATACAGTTTGAATCACTTATTTGCATTTTGACAATCAAGGATTGAAAACATTCCTACTATAAATATATTTTTATACTACTTCCCTGCTTTCCTTACAGTCTCTGTTAATTACATCCAATCTGAAGACCTGCCACTGGAAGTTGGCAAGAGAGTGGAATGGAAAATAATGGAAAATAATAATCATTATAATAATAAGATAGCACTACAGAAATATGTCGTAATTTATTTCTAATAATAAATCAGATAGTTATCTTTAAATATAGAAAATCAGAAGGTACTCAATTAAATTAGACTGCTTGCCTTATACAATATTTCAATAAAATCCAAGTGGTCTTAAAATAATTTCCTTTGTCTGCTTCTGTTTCTTGATGTGGCTGCTCAAATAGATGTACAGAAAATAGTTATTTGCCCACCAGTATAACTTGCATGCATAATTAGGATAACATTAATGCCTTGCCAACCATATATTTACTTATTAATAAGCCTTAGAACGATTCATACTTAAAAAAAAAAAAAGATTTAAGAAGAAGATTCTAAGTAAAGAAAACCTTTATTCCAATCTAACATTTTCCTAAATTGTTACACAATTTCCAGTTTATTTATAGCTATTAAACTTTGCTTAATTTAAAAAGCAAATACTGAAAATATTAATGCACTTTCTTGCAAACTGTGTATTACTTTTAGCATAGCAATGAATAGGCAAGGAAACACAGACATAAAAATTGTAGAAATAACAGAATATTCTAAACTGAAAAAGAACATGAATTCATGTGCTCTGAGAAGGAATTAGCTCCTGTTACAAAAATTGCAACAATAAATTAAATTTAAGCAATTTAAAGTTAACTGTAGGTGTATGGCAAAAGGAACTTATTATTAGCTAAAAAATTGTTACATTTGATTTGTCATTTGTCATCGATTTTACACACTCCTTTAGTCTGAAGACTTTTACAGCAGTTTGCATTAATGACACTGTTCATCAATAACTGCTTTAGCAGTACATGTTAGTGAAATACCCCAAGCTTACTGAAACATATGTGGCTTTTATTTGATGTGATGATAAACAGACATGTGTGCAGGAAAGTAAAGAACGTGAGCAAAGTTTATGCAGATGAGAATGTGACCTTACAGTTGAATTTTGAGCAAAAAAATTAGAATAGAATAATACTGCATTTGGACTTTAAATGATAGTTTGACTTATCCATTTGTGCTGGTTGGTAAATTATAACATGAAACTAAGTATGACTGTGTTTTTTGTTGAATGCTCATTTAGTTTGGCTTTTTTTTCAGTCACTTCATAGACACCTTTAAATAGATTAATGTCATATGCTCTAATCATATTTTATCTCTCTGGGTTTCCATTAGAGTGTGCATAATTTGTTATAAAAATCTGAATTTGTGGTTGCGTTTATGTATACATCACAATGCCTGTCCGATTATAAAAATAAATATTTAATAAACCCTTTGCCATAAAATGCTTTGCAATGAAGAATGACTGTCAGTGAAATGGTGTAAGTTGGAACCTGAGAGGGGCTTTTTGATGCCTTTAACAGTAAAGCAAAATATTTTTTTTATATAGAAACTGACTCTGGTGATGTACGTGAGTCATGTCTGAACCATGAAGCCACAGTAGATTTCTATATATAGGTGTCTGTGTTTTCACGGTTTCGCAGAGGTGTGAGAGTAATAAATGCTTTTCTTTGCTTTTATACTTTGTTTATCTACAAGTGAATCAACTGAGGAACTCCTTCTCTGTCACAATTACAATCTCAGATATGAAGGTCACAGGGTTGGCATCTCTTGCATCACTTTTTATCCCTCAAGGTCGCACCTCTAGTTAGAGAACATTTTCTAAATTGGATAGTAATCTTTAGGGAGCATTGCACTTTAAATGGCATAACAAATGTTACAAAATAATAACATTTATTTATGCTTCTGGGCCCTCCCTTGATGCAGTACACATGTCACTTCAAGACAGCTTTTCAGGATTAAGCAAACTCTGCTTGGCAAACCCCACAAGGCAAATTTTGTGGTTTGAAAGGAAGACGCATAATTCAGTTAGATAGCTCTCTGTCTTTATCACATCACATCAGCAGCCTACAGTCTAAAGTTAAATCCATAATTGATTCTCTGCAGATAATGCCTTCTGCTTTCAGACAATCTGTAAAACTGTATAGTTCAAATGATCATTCTTCCCATGTTAGATTAAGGTAATATCATATACAGATCAACCAGTGTTAGCGCACTTCAGAAACTTGACCCTGTCAATCATTCTGCTAAATATGTTTGTGTGTGTGTGTGTGTGTGTGTGTGTGTGTGTGTGTGTGTGTGTGTGTGTGTGTGTGTGCGTGTTAAACCTGGACACATTTATTTCATGTCAGCCACAAATCTCATAGTGGGACAAGCTAACCGATACAACTGCGCTTCAGATTTATATAAAGATTATAAATAAACTTTGGATTTTAAGTGTTTTTCTGGCCTTATGCATATATGTATTTAAGCTGGGGCATGTGTATCCCTCTCTCTGTTTGCTTTTATTATTTTATGACCACAACTCCTTTCCCCAAGAGATTTCTCTGTAATAAAAAATAATGGTGCCTCTTTTAAAGGATGCACACATCCTGCTTACCAGAAGAGAGCAGTTTTGCTATTAAACTGTGGTTTGATTGGCTGTTGCAATGCTCAAAACTTAGGCTTAAGACTTAAGCAGTCTCTTTTGCATCAGCAAACAGGGAGGTTATATATTATTTATTTTCAATGCGCAGTAATAAATATGTGCATCAACGGGAACACACAAGAACGTACTGAATTGTATGTGGATTTGGTTTGATACAGCTTATGTATGTGCTGAGGTGCTTGTATTTGCATGAAATTCTCTACAATTCTTGTGTTTGACATGTTTGACACACTTAGGGAATATCGTTGCTATGAATGTGTTTGGCCTGCAACAATGTGGTATGTACCAAAACAACATCCAGATAAAAGCCAGGACTTTAGATCACTGCCTTTGCCAGCTTTCCTTCTTACTAAAATGCATCTGGGTGTACTCTCTTCAAAAGGTAAGCAAAGCACACGTGCCCAGTGAAGGTGCTGTTGGTGGTGGACAGGGGTCAACCTAGGCCCTCTTTTAAGCTGCCAGGAAGTCCCATATGCTGCAAGCTGTGATGTACTACGTGTCCTGATACCTTTCCATCATAGTCAGCATTACCTTGCTCCTCTGTGGGATTGGATCAGGCATACACAGAAAAATGATATAGTGATACACTGGCAACAGTTTTATATATATATATATATATATATATATATATATATATATATATATATATATATATATATATATATAAATGCTTTTAGCCATATGGACTTCAGATATTACTTGGAAGCTAATAGATGCTTATCTTTTCAAAGATACATTTCTAGATTTTGAGCAACTCTGACTCTCAGCTTTAAAAATATTTTACATTAAAAATATAATTAGATATTATTGGCTTATGACGGGCTTCCAACCCCCCACACTCCCACATGCATACCCAGCAGCATTTTTGCAGTAAATGCAGTAAATGTTTTTGTGAATTTCTTGAACATTTTCTTCATGCTTGCAGGTGAAAGACTCACAGTGCTTGGCGAGAACTATGCTGGTGATCAGGAGGAAAACACACAGCAGTCCCACACAAACTGTAGCCAGTCTGGAACACTTGCTATCTGCTGCACCCAAAAAATGCACACAAAGTACCTTACTGATTTACTCTTTATATGAAATAAAATGTACATATTTACAACACTAAGTATTGTATATAATAATTATGTCTGGGTGTGTGTGTGTATATGTTTGTGTTACAGTACCTGTTTCTTGCATCCTTGCCCAGCTTCTTTCCTCCTGACTTCAGTGCTACACTGCTCAGCTCTCTGCACTTGCTAAAAACAAAGCAATCACATCAGCAGCAGCAAAGTTTTTTTTTTGTTTTTTTTTTGCAATACATCTGTTGGCAGAACACAGGAAACACCTTGCCCATATTAATGTGGCTTTGACTTGATATACAGATAAGCACGCATACGTGGGAAAGGTTTGTGAGAAGTACATTGAAAGCTTTCCTTCTGTATATAGAATGCTGATGGTAAATGTCCTGACGAACAGGATCCCTGTTTCAAGGCACCTTGAAATAAAATAATTTGTCTATGGAATAACCAAAGCTAAAAAAAAAAAAGAATTACCCAGATTCTTAACGAAAAAAACCCAATGAATAAAAAAGCTACCCTGAGAAAAACATAAGAAGTGATTAAATATCCTCTTGTTGTTTTATTGTGTTTTAGGTCTTTAGGTCTATCTGTGCATTGCCTTTGAGATACAGTTTGAATCTGACTTATTTTTGCATTTTAGACAACCAAGGATTGAAAACATCCTTACTATAAATATATTTTTATAATTACTTCCCTGCTTTCCTTACAGTCTCTCTACACTACATCCAATCTGAAGACCTGCCACCTGCTACAAGAGTGGAATGGAAAAATAATGGAAAATAATAATCATTATAATAATAAAAATATTAACAATTTACAGAAATATGTCGTAATTTATTTAATAAATCAGATAGTTATCTTTAAATATAGAAAAATCAGACAAATTAATTAAATTAGACTGCTTGCTCTTTTATACAATATTTCAATAAAATCCAAGTGGTCTTAAAATAATTTCCTTTGTCTGCTTCTGTTTCTTGATGTGGCTGCTCAAATAGATGTACAGAAAATAGTTATTTGCCCACCAGTATAACTTGCATGCATAATTAGGATAACATTAATGCCTTGCCAACCATATATTTACTTATTAATAAGCCTTAGAACGATTCATACTTAAAAAAAAAAAAAAAAGATTTAAGCATGAAGATTCGCAGCAAAGAAACCTTTATTCCAATCTAACATTTTCCTAAATTGTTACACAATTTCCAGTTTATTTATAGCTATTAAACTTTGCTTAATTTAAAAAGCAAATACTGAAAATATTAATGCACTTTCTTGCAAACTGTGTATTACTTTTAGCATAGCAATGAATAGGCAAGGAAACACAGACATAAAAATTGTAGAAATAAATAGAATATTCTCTAAACTGAAAAAGAAAACATGAATTCATGTGCTCTGAGAAGGAATTGAAATTCTGTTACAAAAAATTGCAACAATAAATTAAATTTAAGTTAAATTTTTAAAGTTAACCTGTAGGTAAAAAAGGGCAAAAGGAACTTATTATTAGCTAAAAAATTGTTACATTTGATTTGTCATTTGTCATCGATTTTACACACTCCTTTAGTCTGAAGACTTTTACAGCAGTTTGCATTAATGACACTGTTCACTAATAACTGCTTTAGCAGAGACATACAGGAAATACCCCAAGCTTACTGAAACATATGTGGCTTTTATTTGATGTGATGATAAACAGACATGTGTGCAGGAAAGTAAAGAACGTGAGCAAAGTTTATGCAGATGAGAATGTGACTCACAGTTGAATTTTGAGCAAAAAAAATTAGAATAGAATAATACTGTATTTGGACTTTAAATGATAGTTTGACTTATCCATTTGTGCTGGTTGGTAAATTATAACATGAAACTAAGTATGACTGTGTTTTTTGTTGAATGCTCATTTAGTTTGGCTTTTTTTTCAGTCACTTCATAGACACCTTTAAATAGATTAATGTTATTGCTGCTCTAATCATATTTTATCTCTCTGGGTTTCCATTAGAGTGTGCATAATTTGTTATAAAAATCTGAATTTGTGGTTGCGTTTATGTATACATCACAATGCCTGTCCGATTATAAAAATAAATATTTAATAAACCCTTTGCCATAAAATGCTTTTGCAATGAAGAATGACTGTCAGTGAAATGGTGTAAGTTGGAACCTGAGAGGGGCTTTTTGATGCCTTTAACAGTAAAGCAAAATATTTTTTTTATATAGAAACTGACTCTGGTGATTTACGTGAGTCATGTCTGAACCATGAAGCCACAGTAGATTTCTATATATAGGTGTCTGTGTTTTCACGGTTTCGCAGAGGTGTGAGAGTAATAAATGCTTTTCTTTGCTTTTATACTTTGTTTATCTACAAGTGAATCAACTGAGGAACTCCTTCTCTGTCACAATTACAATCTCAGATATGAAGGTCACAGGGTTGGCATCTCTTGCATCACTTTTTATCCCTCAAGGTCGCACCTCTAGTTAGAGAACATTTTCTAAATTGGATAGTAATCTTTAGGGAGCATTGCACTTTAAATGGCATAACAAATGTTACAAAATAATAACATTTATTTATGCTTCTGGGCCCTCCCTTGATGCAGTACACATGTCACTTCAAGACAGCTTTTCAGGATTAAGCAAACTCTGCTTGGCAAACCCCACAAGGCAAATTTTGTGTAGTTTGGAAAGGAAGACGTTACACCTTAGTTAGATAGCTCTCTGTCTTTATCACATCACATCAGCAGCCTACAGTCTAAAGTTAAATCCATAATTGATTCTCTGCAGATAATGCCTTCTGCTTTCAGACAATCTGTAAAACTGTATAGTTCAAATGATCATTCTTCCCATGTTAGATTAAGGTAATATCATATACAGATCAACCAGTGTTAGCGCACTTCAGAAACTTGACCCTGTCAATCATTCTGCTAAATATGTTTGTGTGTGTGTGTGTGTGTGTGTGTGTGTGTGTGTGTGTGTGTGTGTGTGTGTGTGTGTGTGTGTGTGTGTGCGTGTTAAACCTGGACACATTTATTTCTATGTCAGCCTTCACAAATCTCATAGTGGACAAGCTAACTGACACATGCAACTGCTTTCCAGATTTATACATAAAGATTATAAATAAACTTTGGATTTTAAGTGTTTCTTTCTGGCCTTATGCATATATGTATTTGTCAGTATGTGTATCCCCTCTTTCTGTTTGCTTTTATTATTTTATGACCACAACTCCTTTCCCCAAGAGATTTCTCTATAAAAAATAATGGTGCCTCTTTTAAAGGATGCACACATCCTGCTTACCAGAAGAGAGCAGTTTTGCTATTAAACTGTGGTTTGATTGGCTGTTGCAATGCTCAAAACTTAGGCTTAAGACTTAAGCAGTCTCTTTTGCATCAGCAAACAGGGAGGTTATATATTATTTATTTTCAATGCGCAGTAATAAATATGTGCATCAACGGGAACACACAAGAACGTACTGAATTGTATGTGGATTTGGTTTGATAAGAAGTGAGGTGGGCAAAGTTGAGGTGCTTGTATTTGCATGAAATTCTCTACAATTCTTGTGTTTGACATGTTTGACACACAAAGAAAACAACAACTGATTTTGAAGAGAATGTGAACTTGGCACTCATTTTCAATTAGAGTTGGAGGTCTGTGACCTTATTCTATTAAATTGTAGTTTCACATATTCACATTTAGTATAAATGGCCCAGTGGTATACACAAGTTTATTATGTGTGATAATTAAATGATTGTAATTTATGATCATGAAATGATTATGATTTATTATCATTTAAAAAGAAGAAAAACTTGAATGAATAACTTTACAATAATTTTTAAGAAATGAAATGAGTTCAGGTCAAAGACAACTCAGAGAATCTATGTGAAACCATGACTCCACCATGAAACCATGACATAAACTGGACTGTATATGACTTCAGCTGACAACCCAGCGTGAGGACAGACTGCTGTGTTTTTGTTTTTATAGAGACATGGCTCAGCGGCAGCGTTCCAGACACCGCCATCCAGGACTTGCGGAGGGGGGCTGTGTGGTGTACGAACGCTGTGCTAGTATCAACTCATTGTTCGACACTGCTGGAGGTCCTGACAGTCAGGTGCAGACCGTTTTATCTGCCCAGGGAGTTCTCTACAGTGTTTATTACGGTGGCCTACATTCCACCCAGCGCTAGCACTAACATCGCTAATGCTCACAGCGTGCTGGCTGAACTTTATGGAGCAATCAGCGAGCTCCAAAACTCCCACCCGGACGGACTGTTTATTGTCGCTGGAGATTTCAATCTAGCAAATCTCAAGTCAGTTCTCCCTAAATTTCACCAGTATGTGGATTTTGCAACGAGGGGGGAAACATGCTGGACTGTGTTTACACAAACATGGCTGGCGCATACAGAGCGGAGCCCCGCCCCCAACTCGGACACTCAGACCACATCTTTGTTCTGCTGATCCCAGCGTACAGACCCATCGTCAGGCGTGTGAGGCCTACCCTGAAGCAGGTAAAGACCTGGCCCACAGGAGCCATCTCTGCTCTTCAGGACTTGAACGCACCGAGTGGGACATGTTTAAGGAGGCTGCAACCTACGGCGACTCCAACAACCTGGAGGAGTACACAGCTTCAGTGACTGGCTACATCAGCAAGCGCATTGAGGATGTTACTGTCTCCAAGTTCATCATAACATGACCCAACCAGAAGCCATGGATGACTGCGGAGGTGCGCAGACTCCTGAGGACCCGGGACAAGGCCTTCAAGTTAGGGGACGAGGCTGCCCTAAGAACAGTGAGGGCAAACCTTTCTCGGGCCATCAGAGCAGCAAAGCGAGCTCACGCACAGAGCATCCATGGCCACTTCAGAAACACCGGTGACACGCAGCGCATGTGGCAGGGCATTCAGGCCCTCACCAACTACAGGACATCTCCACCTGCCTGTGACGGTGACTCCTCCCTCCCAGATGCGCTGAACTGCTTCTACGCACAGTTTGATGCTGTGAACAACACGATAATGAGGAAGACCATCCCTCCTTCAAACGATCAGGTTCTCTGTCTGACCAGGTGAGGTGAGAAGATCTCTACTGAGAGTCAACCCACGGAAAGCTGCTGGTCCAGAGAACATTCAAGGTCGTGTTCTCAGAGGATGTGCAGAACAGCTGGCAGATGTTCTCACTGACATCTTCAACATCTCTCTGAGCACCACTGTTGTTCCACGTTGCTTTAAGACCACCAGCATCATTTCTGTGCCAAAGAAATCATCTGTCTCCTGCCTCAATGACTATCGTCCTGTCACACTCACACCTATCATCATAAAGTGCTTTGAGAGGCTGGTCATGAGGCACATCAAGTCTCAGATCCCTTCATCACTGGACCCCCTGCAGTTTGTGTACCGTCCCAACTGCTCAACGGACGATGCAATCTCCACCACCCTCCACCTTTCTCATCTGGACAGAAAGGACAGTTACATCAGAATGCGTAACGTACATCGACTACAGTTCAGCATTCAACACCATCATCCCTCAGCATCTGAGTGAGAAGCTGAGGCTGCTGGGTCTGAATACCTCCCTCTGTGATTGGATCTTGGACTTCCTGACTGGGAGACCCCAGTAAGTCAGGATCAGTAGCAGCACCTCCAACACCATCATGCTGAGCACAGGGCCCCCTCAGGGCTATGAGGCGGCCTACAGAGAGGAGACAGACTGGTGCAGAACCAATAACCTGTCTCTAACGTCGACAAGACTAAAGAGATGGTTGTTGACTTCTGGAGACCACGCTCCACTTATTATCAACACCTCACCTGTGGAGATGGAACAGAGCACCAAGTTTCTCTGGGCCTGAGGACCCAAAGTCCTCTAGTGGGCTCTGTGCTCACTCCCCGGTACCGTGGAGCTCAACTGGCATTTGCCAGAGAACACCAGAATTGGCAGGTCCAGCAATGGTGCCCAGTGCTTTTCACAGATGAGAGTAGGGTCACTTTGAGCTTATGTGACAGATGTGGAAGGGTCTGGAGAAGCCACGGTGAACGTTATGCTGCCTGCAACATTGTTCAGCATGATCGGTTTTTAGTGGTCAGTCAGTGTCATACTTTTGTTCCTAACACATTACCCATTCCATGTGATATATATATATAAAAAGTCATCCCATTCAGTATTGTCAGCAACACAGATTTTCTCGGCTCTCTGCTGTGGTCTGAAGGCTCTTTTGCAACAGTTTACATTCACAGCATTGTTTACTAATAACTGCTTCAGCAGAAACACACAGGAAGCACAGGAAACACCTTGAACTTACTGAAATGTATGTGGCTTTTATTTGATGTAAAGATAGATAGATAGATTGTGAGAAAATAAATGATAGTGAGCAAAGCTGATGCAGAGGGGCATGCACCCTCAAGCTGCATACAAGACTTTTTAACTTAAATAAAGAGTTATATACATAAAGGCAAAAGTCCTGCAAAATGTTTATTTCCTATTGGTTTGTAATTTTCTGTAATGAAAATGGGGCCACATGTATATGCCATTACTTACAGTTTATTTAAATGTAATTTATTATTATCTAATTTAATAGTTTTGTAAGTATATCTGTAAGTCAGGAAATATATTTTGTTTGATAAACCAGTACATGGTATAATTTAGGCTTATTTTAAGAAGTTGGAAATACATAATATGAACAAATTTTTTAAACTGCACAGATAGGTTTAATGCAGAATTGCGCAATAACAATGTGCTTCTTTCACAGAATCACAGGCAAAATTAAAGTCAAAATTAATGTCAGATACTGGTAATATTCAAAAATTTTGCCAGAAAAGTCAGAAAGAAAGGGAAATGAGATTTCCAAAGCTGGAGCACCAATTACAATCTTGCAGTTGTGGGTTGGTACCTTCAAGGTTATGTCTTTACATTGTTGGTATATTTCTTAAAGTTGACTGACTCTGAACATCAAGGTTCAAATCTGGGTTAAAAAGCCCAGATATTCAAGAAGCAAGGTGAAAATGACACACATGCAGCAGGGTGCAGCTATGCCCAGCACGCGGGGAACAGTGATGGAGACAGTACCTTGTTCAAGCGTACCTCAGGGTAACCTACTGGTCCAGGATTCGAACACATAACCTTCCGATCGTGGGGCCTAGTCTCTAGACCAGGTACAGCGATGGCTCAGTGGCTAGAAAGTTGGCCTCAAGACTGCAAGGTTGTTGTGTGTTCGAATCCCAGACCAGTACAATGACATTAATAGTCACTTTCTCTTAATCACTAGGCCACTGCTGCCCAAAAGAAAATAATTGACTGATTAGCTGCATGTGTGTGCAATAACAGGCAATGAAAGCAGGAAACAAGAGTGAATCAGTAGTTTGAGTGAAACCAGTGTCACCAGAATGGAGAGACATTACAAAAAAATAGCTTCTTCATGTGGGTCAGTTGTTAATTTCTGGCAAAAATGCAGCTAGCTAAGAAGGACAACATATAGAGACTGACTCCTGACTAAGCTTTGGTATTTTCATGTCAGTCAGTCGGTCATTTTCTGCCGCTCGTCCCAAGCGGGGTCACGGGGGAGTGCTGGAGTCCATCCCAGCTCATATAGGGCGAAAGACGGGGGACACACCCTCGACAGGTCGCCAGCCCATCGCAGGTATTTTCATGTCAGGATACTTAATAATACCATCAGTATCTAAGACATCAATATTTGAGTTTATCAGATTATGATTTTCAGATCTGCTCCTCTCTCTCTCCTCTCGCCTGGCCTCACTCCATTTCTTCTCCTCAGCAGAAATGATGTAGATACTGCTCCCAAACAGCAGCCTCATCTCTATGAGAAAAGGGATCCAAAAGTTTGTGTTTCATATTTTAACATATTTAAAGCTGCTCCATGTAGTTGATATGTTGTAATTGCTCTCTTTCTTTCTTTCTTTAATTATGCTTCTCACTTACCAGGAGTTGTTTGTGTTGTAAATCTTTAGCTGATCTATATTTTCAGTCAGGTTTCGGATGCTGGATAAGAGGAACTCCCTCTCTGCAGTGAGGTTTTCACTCAAATAATAGATGAGGTTAAGGACAGATTGTTGTTCTCTCTTTAAAGATGAACATCTGGGAATGGAAATGATCCATTTAAACCACACACACACAGACATTTTTTGTGCATGTAAAGCACTATGTTAGTGGTAATCAATTGAACATACAGCAATCCCATAGACACCACAGCCAGACTGGGTTCTCTTCTTCCTTTTACTCAAAGCAGACCATTCTCATTCATCATCTCATTCATTTTGTGTGTGTGTGGTACCTGTATTCTTCATTCAGATCTCTGGGGTGGTGTGCTGAGCTTTAACAGCAGCTTTAGAAGCATAAACCACAGTCATCTCCTCTCTGTCCATCGCACTCAGATCAAACTTGTTCAAATCATCATAGACTCCCTCTGCCATTCTCCCTCTGACTCCAAAACACTTCTACAACCCCAGAATGTGATTAAATAAATGTGGGTTTCCAATATCAGTGTCACCAGAAATACACAGGAATTCACAGGAAAAGTCCATGCTGAAATATATGCAGCTTTGATCATTAGATAAAGATAAAGAGACCTAAGAGGGCAAGAGGAAAAGCACATCTTATCAGTCCAGCATCTGCTTGACATTTTTTAACACTTTTTAAAGAGTATCAAATATGTCTAGAATATAGCATTTTAACCTGAGATATTTGATGAAGTAACACCTTTCTGTAGGACGGCATTATGAGGCTACCTGAAATCTACATGAGTCATTTTTGACTACAGATGTAAACTGAGATTAACATTACTAAAGACTGGTTCCAGCCAGCATCACTTGTCAAAAATGTTCCTTTCATCTTATCAGCCCAAGGAAGTGTGATAATGAAGGCTGCTTCAGGGTAAGTTATCATATTACATAGATTGTATAGATATAAAGTATTCCTTTTTATGCCACCCAATAGCAAAGTTTCATGTCAGTCAGTCAGTCATTTTCTGCCGCTTGTTCCAAGCGGGGACGCAGGGGAGTGCTGGAGTCCATCCCAGCTCACACAGGGCGAAGGACGGGGGACACACCCTGGACAGGTCGCCAGCCCATCGCAGAGCTAAGTTTCATCTGTATAAAATTAAACATACAAAAACACATACAAATACTCTACTCGCGCTCAATGGTTAAGTCTGTATACTTTTGCCTCATTAGTATTGTTAGACCTCTTATGGATATTCTATTCCTTTCTCTTGTTATCCAATGTTGACCAGAGGAGGATGGGTTTATCTCATCCTACATACAGGAGTGTCCATTGTTGTCTTCCAGAGTGACTGCAGGATTTCATTCCAACAAAGCATATAATCAAATGATTGAATTACCCTCTGATTTAAAGAGTGGAATCAGATCTGCTCCTTTATTTATGAATGAAAACCTGCAGCCACACAGGGCCTTTTTGAGACTGGAAACATTTGGACCCACAAATTTGTACATTTCCATGGAATTTGGCATGGTGTGAAGGCTTACATAAGGCTTCATACTCTATTAAGAAACTAAAGCCTCGTCATGAAACAATGAACAATAAGTGGGAATTCCACATCCTGATCCCAAAACAGAAAGGACATGAATTGAGCTCTAAATACAACTGAACAATATTTGGAACATCAGTAAAGTTCTTTCTTAATACATATCAGCTCAGTTAACTACAATCTTCCATCTCTGTTCTTATTTAAGACTGAACCAATCAGTAAAGAGCTCTCACTGTCATGTGATAAAGCAGAGCAATAAAAAACAACCTTCAGTCATTATCAACCTGAAATGCTTCAACCTGAAAGAGTTAAAATAATGACTGTATCCTAATCCTCCTGCAAACACTGTTTTTACAGCAACGTTACACTGAAAGTCTTCCAGTAGTGTTGAGGTAATGACTTGCTCTAGTTTTCCTGGGAAGATTTCACTCATAGTGGAAGATCATCATGTCATTTACCTTTCTAGTTGCTACCTGTCATTCTCTCCCCTTTCTTTCTTCCTCTCTCTCTCAGTTCTTTCAGCTGTAGTTCTTTCTTCAGCTCCCTGAGTCTCTGTAACACTTTTCTCTTATTTTCTACATCCTTCCTCTCTTGCTCCATCTCATTCATTAGCCACTGAATCAGCTCTCTTTCCTTCTTTCTCTCCCTCTCTCGCTGCTTCCTCGTCTCTTCCTGCTTCATCTGCCTCAACTCTTTTCTCTTTAGCCATAGCTCCCTCTTTTTCACCTCCAGCTCCATCTCTATCTCTCTCTGTAGCTGTCGGACTCCTTTCTATAACCTCTTTATAATCTCATGAAAAGTGAATGACATATGGAAAATTAAATCTGAACCCAGTACAGGTTTACATGATGAAACAATAATTACACTATTTACAATCAGCTTTTTGGAGTATGTGGCACACAGTAAAGACATTGTTAATTAAAGATATACAGTGAGAAAGAGTGCAAAGTGCAGTGAGAAAAAACAACTCATAAAATGCTGAAAATTTTCACTGAATTTAATTTTAGATCATTTTTGAGCAGTAAAGTGGTATTACAGGCAGTGTTGCAGTTTTCAGTGCATTTACATTTAGGCAGTGTTTTACCAAAGGAATCACACACACACACACAAAAAAACAGTATTGCAACTATAATACAGCATTTCTAAACATATTTAATTACTTTATTTGTACACCTGCATCTCTATATTAAGAAGAACATGTTAAAATAAGAAAACATAACACAAATGTAGCTAGAAGTGAAGTGAAATGCTATTGCAAAAAATGCTATTGCATGCTATTGCAAAATTACCAAAACAAATACAAGCAATGCTAAGCATCTCTAATATATGTATTATATTATAATGTAAAGGCTAATTAATACAGTATTGTGCAAAAGTTTTAGGCAGGTGTGAAAAATGCTGTAAACAAAGAATGCTTTCAGAAATATAAATAATGGTTGTTTATTTTCATCAATTTACAAAATGCAAAGTGAGCGAACAAAAGAAAAATCTAAATCAAATCAATATTTGGTGTTACTACCTTTTGCCTTATTTTCAGCATCAGTTCTTACAGGAACACTTGCACAAAGTCAGGGATTTTGTAGGATTATAGTCGGTGATGATGATCATTAATGTCACACGTAGGAAACAGTCATATATGGAACAACCTACCAGCTGAGTTCCTTCAAAAACTGTGTGCAAGTGTACCTAGAAGAAGATGCTATTTTGAAGGCAAAAGGTAATAACACCAAATATTGATTTGATTTAGATTTCTCTTTTGTTCATTCACTGCATTTTGTTGATTGGTGAAAATAAATGATTAACACTTTCATTTTTGAAAGCATTCTTTGTTTACAACATTTTTTCACACCTGCCTAAAACGTTTGCACAGTACTGTATATAAATCCTATATTTAAACTCATTTAACTAGATCTTGACCAAATCACCCAGAATGCATCTATCTGTCTCTCCGTCCATCCGCCCATCCATCCATACATCCCTCCATCCCTCTCTATCACTCTATCTCTCTAGAAGTTCGGCTGTGGGAATTCACAGATCCAGCCTGATTTATGGGTGCAGGGAATGTCATCCCATGTATTCAATGTCTGAGCAGGAAAGGCGAAGACTACACAATCTTCTTCTCCATGAGCATCATTAGGCTCACCAGTCTTCCAGAAACTGGGATTAACACACATGGAGCACACTGATGTTCAGCAACCTAAATCAGAAAAATTGGACAAAAAGTCGAAATATAGTATATGCTGCTTCCAAACTTGTTCCCTTTCAAATAAAACCTTTCTAGACGAAAAATGAGAGTAGAGTGACAATAGCCCCTTCATAAGTCTAAGACCATATATTTACTTTCAGAGTGGTATTATCCTGTCTAGAGGTGGACTATAATAATCCAGTCAGTAAATTAGTTTTTAATAAATTTGAACATTTGAAACATTCAGCCTAGGTCAGTATGTACTAATAAAAAAAAATGTTCAAAATTCGCTGCCTGAAAGTGGCTGTAATTAAAGTGGCTTTAAATATATTTTACTGTATGTTTTTATTTGCTGTGTTGATTATAAAAAAAGTGCAAAGGGTGTTCCCTCTCACTCTTTGTTAGCTAAGCTTCAGTATGCCATGTAAATGTGTGAAAATTTTCTTATCCCTCCAAGAGCTTATCTGACCAATTCCAGTTTATATATCCAGGCTTATATAGTGATGTCTGGAACTCTTACTAATGGGACTCCCCCTAATGGGTCATTATGAAGCAAAATGGATGAGGGTTTAATAAAACCAATATTCAATGTTAATTAAATTAATGTTCAATTAATGCAGTGCTTTTCAGACATATTTAACAATGTGGCTTAAGTGAATAAAAGATTAATTGCTTGTCCTTACCCAGTACTGAAAGCTTTCTCTGAAGTGCATCCCTCTCCACGGTCAGAACTTCATTGCTAGTCTTTAACTTGTCTCTCTCTTCATTCACGATGTTGTAAGTTTTTAGTAGCTGCTTTCTCTCCACTGTCAGGTTGTCAAAGTTATTTTGTAATCTGACTTTTTCCTTAATTACTGTGCATTACTCTCTGCATTATGTTTTACACTCAGGACCACAATAATAACTAGCAGGAGAACACACAGCAGCCCCAGACACACTGCAGCTCTGTTGCCAGAGCAGACCGTCCTCCATTTTGAAACTGGAAGAGTTACAAGAGCAACATGGTTTAACTACTGTTTTTTTCCAAGGCATTTTTGGGAATTTTCATGCATCAGAAACAAAATAGACTACAACTGTAGGTACTAACACTTTCTCCCTTCAACTTCCCTAAACTGGAAAATGAAAGCTGATGGGCCGTTAGAGTTTCTGTTTTAGCTTTCTGAAGTGTTACTCTTATGGCAAATAACAGATTAATTCACTACACACACTGTGGCACACTGTGGGAGAAAACCCATGCAAACACTAGGAGAACATCTATTAATAAAACATATTGTTTGACATCCTCAGTTCAAATGAGCTGATGTCCACAAGAACACTACCATCATTTTTCATTATAAGAGTGATTGCAAGTCGTTGGATAAATACCTGGTGTCTGTGCTGCGGTGTTGTGGTACACACAGTTATCCCTCTCCTTGGCCCTCTTCTTATTGTCCTCAGTTTTTTCGTAGATGTCTTCAGAATATTCATCTTTCCCAGCACCAGCCATGGCGACCAATACGAGATGCAGACAGGAAACTGCTACTTGCCAATAAGTAAAATTTTGTCATGTGATGCTGAGGTTCTTCCATTGCCTTAAGTAAAGAGGTGGGCACAAAACAGAGTTTGCACTCTAAGAAACAACATATTTAAACAAATTCATTCTGGGAATTAGTTTCATGTCCACTTTAGTTGCAAGCGGATGTTTGAAAAAAAAGAAATAAAAATATTGATAAATGTCACAGAGTAACATAAGAATTCACTGCCATGACATAAAAAAAACAACCAAAAACAACAATATAAAATGAATTGACAATGGCAAAGAAATCCATTTGCAATGAAAACAGTTGTGAAAAGAATAGTGAAAATAGGAGAAAATATTTCAATTAAACAGAACAGTTTTTTTTTAAAAACAAAAACTTTGTCAAAAATGTAGATTCCATCCATTTTCTGCCGCTTGTCCCAAACTGGGTTGCGGGGGAGTGCTGGAGTCCGACCCAGCGCACACAGGGCGAAGGACGGGGGACACACCCTGGACAGGTCGCCAGCCCATCGCAGGGAGGAGGGTGACAGGGACGGCGCCTTGCTCAAGGGTACCTCAGGGCAACCTATTCGGAAGGGGTTTGAACCCCTGATACTCCGATCATGTGACCAACACCCTAACCACTAGGCCACCACTGCCCCTGAGGCCAGATTCCACTAAACGAAATACAACTTAAGAGATTTTCCATTTACATATCACTGAAGAAAAGATCAGAGGTGACACCGCAGCTAAATTTTACTCTTCCTTTCTCAAAATGAATCAGACAAGCTGGAATGTGACAGGAATTAGATGAACTTAAATGTCAGGCAATAACTACAAATAGTCACCAAATGAGACTGTTAAGGGACAAGTTGCAGTTCATCCTGGGCAATGTCCACAGAGAACAGAGAACACAACAGAGAAGAGGGATGTTATGGGCAGAAATTCACAACATCTGAAAGTACTGTAAAGAATGCTGACTTGTTGCAATCAGCTTCTCGATACAGTCTCTTGGTGGATGTCTATCAATTGGACTTTTTCCTTAATTACTTTGGCATGTCTATTCTGGAACTGCTCTCTCTGCATTATGTTTTACACTCAGGACCACAATAATAACTAGCAGGAGAACACACAGCAGCCCTAGACACACTGCAGCTCTGTTGCCAGAGCAGACCGTCCTGCACTTAGAACCTGGAAGAGTTACAAGAGCAACATAGTTAAACTACTTATATTAGTTTTTTCCCATGGATGTCTGTGAATTTCCACCATAATCAAAATACACTATAACTCTAGTTACTACCTCTTTCTCACTTCAGCTTCCCTTAATTGGAAAATTAAAGCTGATGGGTTGCTAGAAATACTGTTTTAAATTTCTATATATACAGAAAATACATCTACCAAGTCGTATGTATTACATCAAATCTGCAGTAAAGGATTATAAAACCATAAGCATTAAACAAAAAACATCTTTGTAACCGAACATTATGAAATACAATATTATCTGCTTGAAAATTCAGGTCTAGCACTTTGTTCCCAGCTTTCAGGTGTTTTTCTAAAGACTGAACAGGCCTCCTCCTTTAACTTTAATGTGGTTGAAATAATTATTATTACAAATTATTGCATCAAGACTGAGAATCAAGAATTCTAGTCTACGTGAACAACAGCACAATAAAAATAAAATGCATATCAAACAGGACAGACATAACTGGATGTAAACATACAATTGAAGTAACAAGACCTATCATAGAAGAAATTGAGATTCAACGGTGGAGGAAAGGTTTGCATGTAACAATGACAGGATGAATAGATACACAGATGAAAGTGAATCAGTGGAATAAATGTTTATTATTTACATTATTCATTTTTAATGGAGATCAAATTAATTTAAAGTCTTAAAATAATAAATTATTAGTATTTAATAATTATTTATGAATAATAAATTAAGTTTTGATCTTGAAATTGTGTGAAAGTGTGAGGTTCGTTTCACCTCCAAAAAATAACTTATTTACTTTTACACTCTACTTTTTAGAGTTTCTTCTTTAGTATTTTACAGTATCTGTACTTCCGCTTGTAAAGAAAATGTTTACTTTTGCTCCACTGCCTTGTGAACAGCAGATGGCAGAATAAGAGAACAGCAGGGCCTGTAAATTCTTACTGATTACAGTTGTATTTAAATATAAACAGGATATAATCCATTATGATTCTTTTTTAGCAATGGAATCGAAGCAGATACAGCTAAGCAAGCTCTTCATGTTTTAATATTTATATATGTATAAAGATACACTTGATTAATTGCACATATATATTTTCACATCTTGTTTGTTAATCCAGCATTACTGGTAATATGTCAAATTAAAATGGAACATTATTTCTTTAAAGCACAGGTAATGTTAACTTTTCTTTGTTTTTTTACTTAAAAGCAGCTATTTTAAACTTTCAAAACTTTTAGTACAATAAAAAGTAATGCCCATTAGATGTCTGATTCGATTGTGTTAAATCACACATAAAATTTATCACTGGCCCAAACTAATGGAGGGCAAATCATTCCATGTCTTTTATTTTAACATATAAGGCATTTTAACATATAAGAGTTTAAGTGTACATGCCAATGACTAGAGATTCTTTGATGGAACAGGGCTTGCAATTATGCTGATATCAAAATGTTGATAAATAAAAAATTTGCCTGCATTGGTCTGTGAAGAAGTACTGATTAGAGAAAACATTTCTATCAGAGTTCTGTTCTTCTGCTCTCTCCAGACCCTCTATTAGGATTGCCAGACCTGCTCCTCTCTCTGGAGTCCTGCCAGGCCTCACTCCATGTTTTCTGCTCAGAAGAAAAGTAAGTTAGTTAGACAGATAGACAGACAGACAGACAGACAGACAGATAGACAGATAGACAGATAGATAGATAGATAGATTGATTAATTTTTAAAAAGTGTAGAACCACCACCTTATGCCTGTTGCTGTAACAGGGGTGTGGTGCGGGAAGGACATGTAGACTGAGCCAGGGATCTGGAACTCAACTTGATTATGCATAGCAAACAAAACAAGGTACAAGGAACTAGAATAACCCCATTAATTTAAGGCTTCGCCTAGTGAATGAGCCATGCACTGTTCTGACTCATCTGGGCTTAAATAGCAGCCCCAATGAAGCACATCTGCACATCGGTGTGCTCAGTCAGTACAGAGCGCCCTCTACCGTACCCAAAACGAATCCCACCCGATACAGACTGTGAGAGTTGCTGACTGGCTACAGTGTGCATCAGCCCCAGAAACAGGTGAAAGAAAATAGTCCTGGAGTACCCAGTTAGAAGGAATATAAACCTAAATGAACCAACCTTTGTCTTACTTTTAAAGATATTTTTTTCCTTTAATTATATATATATATATATATATATATATATATATATATATATATATATATATATATATATATACATATATGTATTCAATTCAATTCAATTTATTCTTGTATAGTGCCTTTTACAGAGTTGCCCCAAAGCACTTTACATTGGTGGTAGATGGTAGAACAGGTTACAGTAATAGAAGTTAAAGCCAGACGACAATGGAGGAGAGGAACCAAAAACTCCACTATGTGGAGAAAAAAACCCTCTGAGGGTCCAAGGTGGACTGGCTACCCAACCCCCTTGGGTATACTAGCAGTACAAAGTTAGTTTGATTTTAAACTCCAGGATCAGTAAAGAGTCCCAAACTGCTTCCCAGGCTCAGCAAGTCGGGTGCGGCCCAGGTACTGATGAGCCCAGGATCACTTGGCACATCGGATGCACCGCACAGACCAGATGGTAGTTCAGCATTGGACTCAGGCGATGACCACAGCGGGCCCCCCCGGACATTTAGGGAGAGAAATCCACCACCTCATTATGAATAAAACATTAAGAAGGATTAACATTAGTTTATTATGTGCTATTTAAAATAGATCTATTCTGCCCTCGATAGTTTGGTGAAGTGATAGCAATGAACAGATGTTGTTTTTCATTAATCAGCATTAGTGTTTGACTATCTGATGATTATGTTTACATAATCAGTTTACAGTTCTTCTACAGTTCGTTTACCAGTTTACAGTTCTTCTCTTGATACAGTCATGCTAAGAAAGCTATGCAGAATTAAATGCCCAGATCAGTGTCTGGCTTAGCTGCTATGAGGCAAGAAGGAAACACTGACACGCTTTTGAAGGGAGTGATCAGCTTGAGGGTTTAACCATACAGTCTTTTAATGTTAAGGAACATTTTGTCAACCTGCGAATATTTGTTTGCATGTTTTAAAAAAAATAATAATTAGGAATCTTTTTTATGTTGTCTTATATTATTTTTCTGTGTAAATTTTCCATATTTTTTGCCTAAAGTTTCACTAGAGTTCTAAAAAAAAAACTGTTTGGTTTGATAACTGATTCAGGGCTCAGGATTCAAAGCACCCATAAATTTTTCAGAACCAGAATCAGAAAAACTTAATTTTCCTGAGACAAAATGTTTGTGTTACAACTGCATAGATAGATCATCCAGTAAAATAACAATGTGCAATAAATGAGAGAAAATAAAATAGAAATAAATTAAATGTCAAATAAACTATGTTGACTCTGAAGGACTTTCTATTATAACTATATAGTCTGTATAACTATAGTCTGTATAACTACAGACACAATGTAAGTGTATGAGTAAAGAACACCAGTAAGAGACTCAAGAAAACTAACTGGCAGCACTGCTTTAGATTTCTTGCTCTGAGATTTTGCAACTAGCAGGCAGGACAGCTTTGAAAGGCTTCAGATTGGTGACTTTTCTAGTTCATTTTGTCAGGTGTTAAGGAAGTTTGAATTCTGCTGGCTGCTGTTTGTGTCCAATGTTTTTTGTGATTTTGCAGATAATTATGGAGATCTCTAAGTGCTCTGAACAGCTTTTGTGAAAGACAGCATTTGGTAGAATGTTAGACAACTGTATGACCCAAGTGAAGACATCATTGTTTGGAACAGAATTCTTTATCACTTTGCAGATCCCAGTGATATGCAGTCCAACAATTTAATTGCAATGCTGTTATCAGAAGAAATGCAGAAGAAAATAAAATCTATTCTTTAATCATAAGCATAAGTACAGACTCTCAAGCTCATGCATTCCACAAGAAGCACAAAAAAACTTTTGTCTGTTTCACTTTTTACAGCTCACAAGTATAACTACTTGCAGTAATTCTTAAAGCACAGCAAACAATGGAGTCATACAGGATTCTGTATTGAACAATATATGGTATATACAAATTGATTTTCTAAATTCTATTCAGATTTTATTTATTTAGAACACTTTTGATAAACTGATTCGTCCAGTCTTTGTATTTTATCTCTTTAAGGCGTTTTGACCAGCAGCAGTCAGCATGTTAATCCTTTAACAAATAACCAAATTTCTACACTGCTGAAAAGCTTTGATGGTACGTGAGGCTTCACCTGGTTACTTTCACTCATAGTGTCTTCCTCAGAGCAAAGAGCTTCTGTTGACATAGGCAGTCTGAAGCCAAGTTCTCTGAAGTGTGCTTTGGGTACAAGGATGATTAACAAATAAAGCCCAACTTTGAGGAGTGGACCATTTAGCAGACAATTATGTGAATGATTACAAACAAGGTATCAAATTTTTTGGTGCACATACGTTTTTTAAGCTGAGCTTCATTTCCTGGAGCCTCTTGGGGGCATCAGTGTAAATTCACAAATCCAACCAGCTCTTCCTGAACAGGATATGTCATTCCATGTGTTCAGTTTGTCATGTTTTGAGGAAACAACACAGTCTTCATTTGAAGCATTTGATGGGTCACCTTCCTTCCAGAACCTTGAAGTAATTAAAGAGCATGTTTTGGAGCAATTTTGTGGAGCAAATTTATCTCCTATTAATTTGTTTATATTTTTGTTTTACTGCTAATTTGTTAAATCTGTTTGAAAGTGAAAGTGACTGTTCTTGTCACTGGGAGTACACGGCACAACACACAGTGAAAAACAATTAAATTACACCTCTGCACAAACAAACACGTGCAGCAGGGTGTACCTATTGTAAGAGCCTAGGGAGCAGTGATGGGGTGACTTGCTCAGGTGTACCTCAGGGCAACCTACTGGCCTGGGATTTGAACCCATAATCTTCTGATCCTGGGAGCAACTCCTTAATGACTAGTCCACCACAAAACCTCTACATTTAACCCATACACTCACAACCACTAGGCCACCACTTCCCCTGTTTCTCTATATATTTCTTTTTTTACTTTATTTGTGTAAAACCTTCAGGGAAATACAGTAACTAACTTATAACATATAACAAGGTTATTTGAACTCACTTAATGGTAAGTGCTGTCCCATCCACCCACTTCCACACACTTTCTGTTTCTGCATCACTTAAACCAATCCAGGCATAATGGTTTTCCTTCTGGAGGAATTCCTAGAGGAGAAAAGATGTGATGAGAAGAAGGAGATTTCTATGACAGTTCAGTATTTCTCTCTGTTCTTCTCACTTGTTCTTCTTTGTTGTTTATAATCACCAGATCTGCTCCTTTCATTCTACAGGCCTGCCTGCTCTCCTTCCATGTCTTCTGCTCACCAGAGAAGTAGTAATAGCTGTCACCAAATTCCTTCCACTCTTTTGCAAGTAGTTTCTCTACAACAGAATAAAAATACAGTGTCAGTAAAAGCTGCTTTTTTTCAGTAGTGGATCATTAGAAAAGTTTTCTTATGTGTTCTTGTACTGACAGCTGTTTTACTTACTGAGCTGGTGGAAATAATCATCCAGATTAAGGTATTTCTCAGAACAGGTTTTGTTCATCTGATCTTTCTCTTCTGTTTGATTCTGATAGCTGATCTCCAGCCAATCTCTTTCTTCAGTGAGGTTTCTGATGCTGGATAAGAGAGCCTCTTTCTCAGCACTTATGGTTTTAACCTTAAGTTCATTCATATTGTCCTTACCCTCCTTCACACTGATAGCTGCATCAAGGAAACATTATTGTTACATGAATTTGTATATATAATAAAATAAACTATCATCAGTATCAGTATTAGTTTCTGGGGACTGATCTTAGTATTGCTTAACATTTAAAGGAAAATGGGAGGCATAGACCATCCTTTTTTTTTTCAGTTTTATCAACATGGTCAGTATTGGAAAGAGACCAGGTTTGAGGCTGAAACACTCACAGTACATGAGGAGCAATAAGTTGGTGGCCAGTAAGAGAACACACACCAGTGCCTCACACCCTGCAGCCATTCTGGAGCATCTGCGTCCTATTTTTAACAACCATGAAAGCGTTGATCGACTATATAATTAGAATTATTTTTGCTGCAATATTACTTTTCATTTACTATATAATTATATTGTTTGCTGTACCTCTTTGTTGAGTCCTAGGGTTATCATCATCATGAGCTCTAATACCGTCTGCACTGACAAAATTGTACACCATCACCTCCACTCTCTGTCCATCTCCTCTGTTCATCTCCCTCAGCTCAAAGCTCCCCAAATCATCATAGACTGCCTCCTCCATTTTTACTCTGCTTACTCTGCACTTGCTGAATTAAACACTGGCACCGGTAGAGAATGGACTGAGAGTACAACAGTTTGTTAATGTGTGAACAGGAAATAAACAAAGAGGAAGAAGCTGTATGAATTGTGGTAGTCACAGTTTTGATGTGAAAATATAAAGCTATAAATTCTTTGATCTGTGCCCTGGGATTGACCAGCATTAGATAAGCAGAAATAGGGGCAGCTGATGACCTTTCAGTGGCAATTACTGACACTGGACCCTCAAGAGTTGGTGATGGATGACCTTGGCCTTGGCTGAAGACATCAGTGGTGTTGAGGTACACCCATATAGTAGACCATTATCCTCCTGGGCATCTTTCTATTTTTTTTTTTTACCTGACATTACATGTACATTAAGATTTATTATTCAGTAAAAACTATGAAATTGAAAATAAATATCTGCAGTTATGGGGCTGACATTGTCATTGAGTGAAGACAATTCACATGATTTAAACATGAAGAGTTTAAGAAGTCTTCTTTAAACATTAATACAATGCGTCATTGGTTTCATTTCCTGTTTACTGGCAATACTGAGAACACCAGTGCTTCTACTTACCCTACTAAATTTCATCAGTCAAACACTCCACAGGAAAGTGCTTTTCTCTTATTGTACCTCTGATACTGTACTATTATGAAACTATCCTGATCACTGCTTTTGTTAAGGTTTGTGCCCACCTGTTTAGGATTATTCATAACCAAATTTCTGAGTGCACCACACTCACACTCTCACTCTTCTACCATCAGACTAGATAAGTGTAAAGCCAAAAACAATCAGACTAACAGCTTCATTCCACAAGCATTCATTCCTGGTTTTTACAAAAACAGTCTAATGAATAAAGCTTTAAGGTAGGATACATGAAGCTTTATGGGGGTTGACACAAAAGCACAGAAAGGCCAGGCAAGGAACAAGGGTTAAAACTGGATTAAACAGCGCAAACATTGCAAGAAGCCCTGCCAAAGTGATTAGTGGATTTGAAATATAAAAAGTCGAAACCAGCTGCAGATGTGTGGGATGAAGGGAGGATGGAGTCAGACTGCAGTTGGAACTGGATCAAATCAGGTAAACTTGGGAAAACCCAAAATTGTCAATTGGAGACATGAGCTGTGTCTCAATATTTTGTGTCCTTTGGAGAATACAGTCTGCATAGGTGTGGCCTTGACAAATTGTGAAGGACGAACTGGGCCAGGAACATTAAAACGTGCTAGTCAGATTTATAAAGGATCCCCTGTTCCATCTGAATGCTGTGGTTTTACCTGTACTGTTTGTCATGCTTTGGCTGAAGTGACTGGACTTACTCGCTGAGTTAAGATCACCGAAAAGGGATCTTATAAAGGAACACACATAAGCATCAACCAAGCACACAGCAACCAGTATTTACATACAAGAAAAAACAGAACAAAACTCCAGACAAAACAGGACAAAATAAGACTGCAAGCAAAATAAGATTGACGCAGATCATGACAGTTGATTGCACTCTAGAATGAAATTCACAATAAGGTCCACTGATCGTTTCCTTCAATTGCTTTTATCATTGTAAAAAAGGGGGACATTAATTACCACTTAATGTTGGTTTTGATAACTTGATTTAGTCAGACTGCAGTTCCTTGCATCTTGGTTTGATTAGAACTGCAGTCCTTGGGTCTCGTTTTGTTTAATTTGATTAATAAAGTTATGTTCCAGACTCCTGGCTTAGCGCAGACGTCCTTCCCGCGCCCCACCACCGTTACAGAAATGAACCCCCTAAACCTGAACCATGAGAGCGAACAAGAGTGTTGCGGACGATAGCAGCCACAGTCAAAAAGACGCTGCAGCTCATAGAAACCTGGGAGACGAGGGTGTCGGCATGTGTTGCTTCTACGGACCTCCATGAGCGACTGGAGGGTGAGGAGTGGGTGCGACGGACACTGGCGGCGACAGCCAGGGAGCTTGAGCAACTTCTGATGCGGCTGACATCGGATATCCCACTCGTCAACAGCTTGGGGCGCTAGCTAGGCATGGACTGGTAAAACTTCCTCCTTCAGAGGTTGGCCGCTCTAGCCGCGAAGACACAGTGGTGCCCAGATGTTTTAAGACACATGTCTTTTCCCGCTTCGGAAAGCAGGATGATGGAGAATTTCTCCTACATCATTCAAAATGGGACGCTGGTAGTAGATGCGCCCTGCACTTTTCAAAGCAGGAAGACGGCAGAAACTGCACCCTGTGCTGTTCAACGTGGGAAGATGGCGGCGCCCTGCATGAATCACAACGGACAGACAGTGGTGAACGCACCCTGCATGAATCAAAGTGGACAGACGGCGGTGAACGCACCCTGCATCATGCAACACGAGAAGACAGCAAAGAAGACCACCCATGAGAGGGAGAGTGGGACAATGGCAAAGAAGGCTGCCCGTGACATGGAAAGCAGGAAGCCGGCAGATAATGCCCCCTGTGCCGTGCAACAAGGGAGGTCGACAAAGAAGGCCCTTTGCAGTATGGAAAGAGGCATCAAGGAGTCGACCCCCAAGCCCAGTACCACTAACCCATCTGCCAGGAAGAAGGCAGAGAAGGAGCAGCTCCAGGTTGGTGGCCAGTCAGTCAGTCAGTCATTTTCTGTCGCTTGTCCCAAGCAGGGTCATGGAGGGCTGCTGTAGTCCATCCCAGCTCACACAGGGCGAAGGACAGGGGACACACCCTGGACAGGTCGCCAGCCCATCGCAGAGGTTGGTGGCCATGATGGAAAAATCTATGAACTGACTTTGAAAGTTCAAAGACTGGAACAAACGCTTTAGGAATCTGAAAATGTGTGGCTGTCTGTTCTGGGCGAGGAAAAACAAGCCAAAAAGGTTCTTGCTGAGCAGCTCCAGGAAATGGAGGAACATCAATGGAGGATCTTGATGTTTTGTATGCGGAGTGCAAGAGATTACATTTACATTTGCATTTACGGCATTTAACAGATGCTCTTATCCAGAGTGACTTCCATGTCCTTATTACAGGGACAGTCCCCCCTGTCCCTGTTAAGGGTCTTGCTCAGGGACCCAGTGGTGGTGGCCAAAGGTGGGATTTGAACCTGGAATCTCTTGTGCCATAGGTCCGTAGGTAAGTACCCCACCACTAGACCACTGCCACCCCAATTAGAAGATGACAATGTCTCCCTCCATGCCATGAATCACCAGCTGCAGGAGAGCAACCAGTCTGAGGTATGTTCCCTTCAAGAAGGACTGACTAAAGTTAATAGAAAACTTGCGCTGCTCTGCATGCTGAACTGGAAAAAGCCCAAAGAGAGGCCAGTAAGCACACAGATCTGCAAGAGCATGTGGGAGGTACTGAAGATGGATTGAGGTTCTCAAAATCCCAACTTACTCAGCAGACCCCAATGCATGCTAGGACCCTGGTGAATAGCTTCAAAGAGGGGCAGCTGAGGAACAGAGAAGGAGAGGCAGGTAAATTCCAGAGTCTGAGCAGCCAGGTGAAAACTCTGAGATGGATGCTCAGAGCGCAACAGAACACCTACCAAACTCTTTCTGCAAGGAGGTCATAAACACCCTACCTTTTTTCCCTCGCACTTCAGCAGACTCAGAACAGGGTAACTGGTTGAGGAGTCAATGCGGAACTTCTCTCAGTGGAACCAAGAGCAGGGACTCCACCACATTGAGCTCCAAACAGCAGAAAGACAAAAACAAGGTCAAGAAGGAGGAAGAAAGAGCCAAAAAATAACATCATCAACGAAGTGTGCTTTGAGAAAGTGAATGACAAATTCAGCACCTCAGATTCTGAGACGGGTGACATAGAGAGCAAGGACAACAGGGGTTTGATGCCGAGCTTGAACTATGTGAAAGATTCTTCCTCTTTGAACCTTAAAGAATCCTCTGTGTTTAGCTCTCTGTCTGCCTCCTCTTTGCATGGGAGCTTGGGCTCACAGAAGCTCACACAATCTTTGGGAGAGCAGCACCCAAAGCAGTGAAGGAACAGTTTGACGGACAAGGAGAGCAAAACGACAAAAATCAACATTGAACTTGAGCCTTTCCACCCCATCAATACCTCATTCTATCTCCATAATAACTTTCACACCGAGGCTTATACAGCAGTGTTGTCTAACAGCAAGTTCGGCTTCATTGTGTTCGATGGTAGTGGTGTGCGATATGAGGCAGAGAGACAGGGCAGAAAGGGACAAGACAAATTGTCTGACATCCAAGCAGGAGATGGATAGTCCTCACTTTGCAGGCAAGGGGACAGAACAAGAGTGTGAACTAAGTAAGTGTATGCATATGTTGAAATGGTTTGCTAAGAACTATCAGAAATAGTGCCCCTCTGGAGAAGAAGGTAGGAGAGGCTGCCCTTATGACCATGGGGTCCCACAATGGACAAAGACTGGTCAGGGGCCCCTTTTCATTAAAGATAGTTTTGTTTTGTGGACCTGGCCATGTGTCCCATAAGGGGGCTGTTTGTTTTTAAAGGTTTTTTTTTTCTTGGCCTCCCCCCAGAGGCCCAGATTGGGCCAAGGCTATGTTTGGGAGTTGCGCCTTCTGGGGGGAGGTTCTGTCATGGGTGAGGTTTCTTTTGGGCACGGTAGAGGGCGCTCTGTTACGACTGAGCACACCTGAGCTCATAAAGGCACAGCTGTGCTTCATCGTGGGCTGCTGTTTAAGCCCCGATGAGTCCGAACAGAGCACGGTTCGTTCACGAGGTGAAGCCTCACGTTTATGGTGGTTTTTGGTCATTTTGATAACTTGGTTTAGACTGCAGTGTCTTGGTTTTGATAAGAACTGCAGTCCTTGGATCTTCCATCCATCCATCCATTTTCTGCCGCTTGTCCCAAACGGGGTCGCGGGGGAGTGCTGGCGTCCAACCCAGCGCACACAGGGCGAGGACGAGGGACGCACCCTGGACAGGTCGCCAGCCCATCGCAGGGAGGAGCGGGACGGGGACGGCACCTTGCTCAAGGGCACCTCAGGGCAACCCGTTGGGAAGGGGTTCGAACCCCCGATCCTCCGATCATGTGGCCGACGCCCGAACTCCTTGGATCTTGTTTTGGTTTATATAATGAATAAAACTATGTTCCTAACTCCTGGCTCTGCACTGATGTCCTTCCCGCACCTCGTCACCGTTACACTTTATTCCAATTGAACTTTTTCTTAAATTGTTACACAGTTTCTCTTAAACTTAATTTCTATTAAAATTGATGCACTTTCTTGCAAACTGTGTTTTGCTTTGTACATAGAAATGAATAGGCAAGGAAACACAGACATAAAAACTGTATTTGATTATTATTTTCAATAGAAATAAACTGAAAAAGAAAACATGAATTCATATGCTCTGAGAAGGAACTGAAATTCAATTACAAAAATTATAACAATAAATTAAAGTTAACACACTCCTTTAGTCTAAAAACATTTACAGCACTTTGCATTAATGACACTGTTCACTAATAACTGCTTTATCAGAAACATACAGAAAATACCCCAAGCTTACTGAAACATATGTGGCTTTTATTTGATGTGAAGATAAAGAGACATGTGTGCAGGTAAGTAAAGAAAGTGAGCAGTTTATGCAGATGAGAATGTGACTCAGAGTTGAATTTTGAGCAAAAAAAATTTGAATAAAATAATACTGTATTTGGACTTTAAATTATATTTTGACTTATCCATTTGTGCTGGTTGGTAAATTATAACATGAAACTAAGTATGACTGTGTTTTTTGTTGAATGCTCATTTAGTTTAGCTTTTTTTTCAGTCACTTCATAGACACCTTTAAATAGATTAATGTTATTGCTGCTGTAATCATATTTTATCTCTCTGGATTTCCATTAGAGTGTGCATAATGTGAAATATTGTTTAAATTTACACATGCAACTGCTTTCCAGGTTTATACATGTCACGGTCTGTCGTGCCCATGGTTCCGGCCGGGCACGACAGATGGCGCTCTGTTCTGACTAAGCACACCTGGGCTCATTTAGACACAGGTGTGCTTCATTGGGGCTGCTATTTAAGCCCCGGTGTGTCAGAACAGAGCGCTGTTCATTAACAAGGCTATGCCTACAGTTAATGGTGGCACCTTTTACTTTGTCTTCTAGTTTATGTTTAATAAAGTTACGTTTTGGAACCCTGGCTCTGCGTTGGCGTCCTTCAAACTCCCCTCTGAGGAATGTGACATCGCTGCTCCCACTCGGTCCCAACCCGGATCCCGGGCTGCGCTTGGATTGGTTCGCGCTGTTCCTCCGGATGCTGGTCTCCATGGCTGCAAGGGCACAGCGCTACCTCAACACACTGAACCACGTGTTGTTTTCTGCAGGCGACATGGAAGGCGGGGATTCGTGGACGGCTGGTATCACGCAACGAGGAAGCCCAGCGCAAGCCGCGCCGCACGCCGCTCAACGCGGAAGCACAACGCAAGCCGCACCGCACGCGGCCCAACGCGGAAGCACAGCGCAAGCCGCGCCGCACGCCGCTCAACGCGGAAGCACAACGCAAGCCGCGCCACACGCGGCCCAACGCAGAAGCACAGCACAAGCCGCACCACACGCAGCCCAACGCAGAAGCACGGCGCCCACCGCACGCTGCTCAACGCGGAAGCACGGCGCCCAACGCGCCGCACGCTGCTCAACGTGGAAGCACGGCGCCCACCGCGGCGTGTCGTGGAAAATTGAGGTGTGAGCCTAAGTCTGAAACTTTTTCTAAGTCAGAAAAACAAACAAAGTCAAAAATCAAGCGAAGTCAGAGAGATGCAGCACAACCAATTTACTGAAGAGTTTCAGCGGCGTGGTCCCGTGGGAGCAGATCCAAATGCCCATCCCAACGTTGGACTTTAAATACATTTCAAACCCCTTTAACATTTGCATAAATCCATCCTATTATTAGTTTTCCACCAATAATATTCAGTGCTGTCATGATTGAAACCTCAGTTCCCCACCTTTGCCCCTTTCCCACCATTAGACTTAGGCCTTCTCATGGTCCACCTTCCTGCCTTGTCTACCACCTATATTTCAAGGCATCCTCCCATCCAGGCCCCCACTTAAAAGTGTTTTTTCACAGATGGGTCCCCTATTTTATGAGTGCAGCTGCCTAAGCAAAGCTGTAACTCTTTCCTGCTGGATGTTTTCTGGGGGCTCATGAGATGATGCAAGTAAGTAAGAATGTAACTAAGTGCAGGTTCAGCCACTTACTATCTCCTGGGGTCAGATTTAGGCTAACAAACTCTGTGACCTCAGGAATGTGAGGCACTGTGAGACAGGGACAAAAGTAAAGGGATTTTCACTAAAGGCGCAACGCTGAAGCACGGCGCCCACCGCGTCGCACGCTGCTCAACGCGGAAGCAGAAGCACCAGGCTGCCACAGTGATACAATGTGCTTACAGGGCTCACTGTGCTCGGATGCGATATGTATGCATGAAATATGCTGTTGTTGCCATCCAGCTTAGGTATCGCTCCACACTGGATGCCAGAAAGCAGAGGGAGGAATTCTTGAAATTGCGCTCTGCTGCAATGTTCCTGCAAGCCTGCTTCAGAGGTCAGAGGGTCAGAAGGGAGATTGTCCTGCAACATCAGGCAGCTTCCCTGATTCAGTCGGCATTCAAAAGATACAGGGAGGTAGTAAAGTACCAGGCCATAAGGGTGTCAGCCATCATCATTCAAAGACATTATAGGTCCCACATTAAGGGTAAACGTGACCGTGAGAGGACCAAAGGACTCTTGTCCATTTGTAAGAGGGAGATGGAAACAGAAACGAAAATGCTGTCTCAAGACAAAGGTGAGCACAACAGCAAGAGCAATTAATTCAGAAAAGAGAGAGAGGTCTCCAGAAGAAAGCTGCAAGCTGTGATAAGGGACCAAAGAGAGAGGCTGAAGGGAACGGATGAACAGAGGGACCAAACCGCATGCCAGGCAACGAGGAGAGTCAGGACCAGTCAGGAGAAGTTAGAAGCTAAAGTAGCCGCTATGGAGGAACAGCTGAATCAGACCAGGGCAGAGCTGAGACAGGTCCAAGACCAAAATATCGCTCTGCAGGCAGAACTGGGAAAAGCCAGGAGAGAGACCGGTAAACCCACTGAGCTGCAAGATCCATCCAGAGATGGTCAAGGAGGTCAAGGAGGGCAAGTAATGCACAATTTTGTATGTTTGATTATGGACAAAAAACTCAGTAGCCGCTGTGTTTCTTAGAACCTGGACTCCATGAGATTCACCCTGCAGGCACCTATGGCAGAGTGTCACAGGGCCAAGAATGATTCTTCCATGTTTAGCTCTTTTTTAGACTCTTTCAGGCCAAGGTTTTCCAGTGGGTCGGACCATTCCTCATGGGACCCCGTTGGCGAGTCGGGGAGAGCGACAAGGAAGTTCCATGCAACCAATTGGTCGGTAGAGGTACCCGTAATTAAGTCTCTTCTGAAATCACTCGCATTGATTACTGATTCGGAACACGGACAGAGAAAGCCTCGGGTGGAGAGCCTGTCCACAGATACCTCAGGCATCATTTCTGGAAGAGACGGCCCTCCCTGGATCTCTTCCCTTGTTTTAGTGAATTCAGTAAGTAAAGTCACAGAAATCGAGTCTAGTTCCTCAGAGGTACTCAATTCCCTTGACCTTAGCCTTTCAGTGAGTGATCCAGAGGAGGAGTGTTCCAGAGGCTTTGTGGGAGCTACCAGTGATGACAGTCCAGCAGCCCAACCTGATGTGCCTGTGGAGAACCCACAGTCACCAGAGGCTCCGGAATTAGTCGAACCCCCTCCTGTTCAGAAGAGAGGAGTAACCCAGGTTGCCAAGGGTAAGGTCAGTACAAGCAAAGCACAAGTCCAGTGGGAAGCACACAGTTACCCAGGCCTCCCAGAGGCCAGCAGTACCAGAGGAGAGCAACAGCGTTCACTGCAGCAGTGGAGGGATACCTTTCCTTTATTGCTGCCAGTGCACCCAAAAGAGTCTTCACACCAACTGTTCTTACATTTACATTTACATTTACGGCATTTAACAGACGCTCTTATCCAGAGCGACTTACAGGTCCTAATTACAGGGACAGTCCCCCTGGAGCAACTCAGGGTTAAGGGTCTTGCTCAGGGACCCAGTGATGGTAGTGCTAGAGGTGGGATTCAAACCGGGGACCTCTTGATCCAGAGGTCCGTAGGCAAGTACCCCTACCACTAGACCACCGCCACCCTTCCCCCAATCCTCCTGCTAAATGCCCGCATGAATATCATCCCAGTTAGTGCAACACTACAACTAAACTCCAATCAGCACCTGATTGTTCCAGAGGGGAATTGTGCTTTACCAGCCACGCTAACTCCAGCTACCATGCCCATAACACATCCACTCAATCAGTCTTCTCAGAACTTGCAGCCTGTGTATGAAGACGAGAAACGCCACACCTCAGATGACGAAACGATAGTCATGACAAGCGAGAAGGACAGAGACCGGAGGCAAAGCACGCACGGGGTAACTAACTCTTCCACTCCTAACCACAGAGATTCTCCTGTATTTAGCTCTTTTTCAGGTGGTGACCAGACAAGGCCCTTGAGCAAATCAGACGAGTCCTCCAGAGGCCTCACTACAGAGTCAGAGAGACGGGTGACGGAGGAAACACAGGACAGCAGAAAGACACCGAAGGAATGTACGGCTAAACAAAAACACCAAAGGGACTTTGTTACGAAGATATGGACTGAAATGCTGGGATACCCCTCACCACCGCCAGGACCCCTGAACATTACTGGCCAGAAGCCCCTTTTTGTTGAAATTTGGGTGTTTGTGGGCCTGGCCGGGTGCCCCATAAAGGGGACTGTTCCAGTTTAACTGGGTTTTTGTTTAGCCTCCCCCCTGAGGTGCGGGTCGGTTGTTTTGACGTTTTCTTTTGGGGGGGCTACTGTCACGGTCTGTCGTGCCCGTGGTTCCGGCCGGGCACGACAGATGGTGCTCTGTTCTGACTGAGCACACCTGGGCTTGTTTAGACACAGGTGTGCTTCATTGGGGCTGCTATTTAAGCCCCGGTGTGTCAGAACAGAGCACGGTTCATTAACAAGGCTATGCCTACAGTTAATGGTGGCACCTTTTGCTTTGTCTTCTAGTTTATGTTTAATAAAGTTACGTTTTGGAACCCTGGCTCTGCGTTGGCGTCCTTCAAACTCCCTGCCACCGTTACAATACATAAAGATTATAAATAAACTTTGGATTTTAAGTGTTTCTTTCTGGCCTTATACATATTTGTATTTGTCAGTATGTGTATCCCCCTCTCTGTTTGCTTTTATTATTTTATGACCACAACTCCTTTCCCCAAGAGATTTCTCTGTAAAAAAAATAATGGTGCATCTTTTAAAGGATGCACACATCCTGCTTACAAGAAGAGAGCAGTATTGCTATTAAACTGTGGCTTGACTTGAACAATAAAGCTGTTACAATGCTCAAAACTTAGCAGTCTCTTTTGCAACAGCAAACAGGGAGGTTATATTTTTATTTATTTTCAATGTGCAGTAATAAATATGTGCATCGACGGGAACACACAAGAGCGTACTGAATTGTATGTGGATTTGGTTTGATAAAAGTGCTTCGAGAGGCTGGTCATGAGGCACATCGTCTCAGATCCCTTCCTCACTGGACCCCCTGCAGTTTGCGCACTGTCCCAACCGTTCAACGGACGATGCAGTCTCCACCACCCTCCACCTTTCTCATCTGGACAGAAAGGACAGTTATGTCAGAATGCTGTTCATCGACTACAGTTCAGCATTCAACACCATCATCCCTCAGCATCAGAGTGAGAAGCTGAGGCTGCTGGGCCTGAATACCTCCCTCTGGAATTGGATCCTGGACTTCCTGACTGGGAGACCCCAGTCAGTCAGGATCAGTAGCAGCACCTCGAACACCATCATGCTGAGCACAGGGGCCCCTCAGGGCTGTGCTCAGTCCACTGCTGTTCACATTGATGACCCACGTCTGTGCAGCCAAGCACAGCTCGAACCACATCATTAAATTCGCTGATGATACAACCGTGGTGGGTCTGATCAGCGGTGGAGATGAGGTGGCCTACAGAGAGGAGATAGAACAGCTGATGGACTGGTGCAGAACCAACAACCTGTCTCTATCGTAGACAAGAATAAAGAGATGGTTATTGACTTCAGGAGACCATGCTCCACTTATTATCAACACATCACCTGTGGAGATGGTCCAGAGCACCAAGTTTCTTGATGTTCACATAACCGACAACCTCAACACCAACTCCATCACTAAGAAAGCCCAGCAGTGTCTCTACTTCCTACGTAGACTGAGGAAATCCCATCTCCCACCTTCCATTCTCACCATCTTCTACAGAGGAACTATAGAGAGCATCCTGAGCAGCTGCATTACTGCCTGATATGGGAACTGCAACGTCTTAGACCGCAAGTCCCTACAGATCATCGGCGTCTCTCTGCCCTCTATACAGGACATTTTCACCACTCGCTGCATCCACAAAGCAACCAGCATCGTGGATGATCCCTCTCACCCGTACCACACTCTCTTCTCCCTCCTGCCATTTGGGAAAAGGTTCTGCAGCATACAGGCCTCCATTTCCAGGATGGGGAATAGCTTTTTCCCCCTGGCCATCAGACTTCTAAACCATTAATGTCTCCACACCTATTATTCATGCATAGCTAGCTATTATCTATTTATTTTCTTCTTGCACTCTGCAATTTACTAATGTTGCTCTGTTACACCATTACACTGCCCAACAACCTGTTGTTCTGGATGAAAGTACTGTCTGTTGTGCTGTCTGTTGTTGTCTGTTGTCTTGCACTTGCTGCCCCGTCTTGTGTATTATGTTGTGTCTTCTGTTATGTCTTATGTTGTCTTGTGTCCTGTGTCTTGTCTGATGTTGTCTTGTGTGTAGCACCAGGGTCCTGGAGGAATGTTATTTTGTTTCACTATGTACTGTGTATGTGGCTGAAATGACAATAAACTCCTACTTGAGTTGAATTGACTTGACTCACAAAGTAGCACATCTAAATGCTTTACATGCATCAAAATCAATAACTAATATATTTTTGAAAAACTAGAGCTAGTAGGATCTATATATAAATATAATATATAAGGGGCAACAATGAGACAACCTCAAATACAGGGATGGTTTTGCAGCTGGATGCCACAGACTTCTTTTCCCTCCTCATCTTTTTTTGACTGCATTTCAGTAGGTTGGTGTTTGACTATGGTCAGTGTCACTACTGGTAGCATGAGGTCATACCTGGACCCTACAGAGGTTGCACAGGCAGTCCAACTCTGACAGGATGGCACATCAATAGGTGCCACTGCTAGAAGGATTCCTGTGTCTCCCAGTCGCAAGAGCATGGAGGCGATTCCAGGAGACACACAGTTACTCTAGGAGAGCTGGACAGAGCTGTAATTAGACCTTAACCCATCAGCAGGACCAGTATCTACTCCTTACTGCCAGCAGCCTTCAGAGTGACTTCCAGCGGGCCACTGGCGTGAATGTCTCTGACCAAAATGACTTCATGAGGGTGGCCTGAGGACCCAAAGTCCTCTAGTGGGCCCTATGCTCACTGCCCGGTACTGTGGAGCTCAACTGGCATTTGCCAGAGAACACCAGAATTGGCAGGTCCAGCACTGGTGCCCAGTGCTTTTCACAGATGAGAACAGGTTCACTTTGAGCTCATGTGACAGATGTGGAAGGGTCTGGAACAAAGATTTTCTCGGCTCTCTGCTGTGGTCTGAAGGCTCTTTTGCATTAATTTGCATTCACAGCATTGTTTACTAATAACTGCTTCAACAGAAACACACAGGAAGCACAGGAAACACCTTGAACTTACTGAAATGTATGCTGCTTTTATTGGATGTAAAGATAAAGAGGCACTGTGAGAAAATAAATGATAAAGAGCAAAGCTGATACAGAGGGGCATGCACCCTCAAGCTGCATACAAGACTTTTTAACATAAATAAAGAAAGTTATATACATAACGGCAAAAGTCTTGCAAAATGTTTATTTCCTATTGGTTTGTAATTTTCTGTAATGAAAATGGGGCCACATGTATATGCCATTACTTACAGTTTATTTAAATGTTAATTATTGTTATCTAATTTAATAGTTTTGTAAATATATCTAAAAGTCAGGAAAGATATTTTGTTTGATAAACCAGTACATAGTTTAATTTAGGCTTATTTATTTTAAGAAGTTGGAAATACATAATATGAACACATTTTCTAAACTGCACAGAGAGGTTTGAAAGTGAAAGTGACAACCCTTGTCATTGCGAGGTCACGGCACAGCACACATGAACCACAACGAAATTGGACCTCTGCATTTAACCCATGCACACTCAAACCCGTGCAGCAGTGGGCAGCTATTGAAAGCGCCCGGGGAGCAGTGACGGGGACGGCACCTTGCTCAAGGGTACCTCAGGGCAACCTATCGGGAAGGGGTTTGAACCCCTGATCCTCCGATCATGCGTCTAACACCCTAACCACTAGGCCACCACTGCCCCACTGGTTTAATTAACAATTCAGAATTGCGCAATAACAATGTGCTGCTTTCACAGAATCACAGGAAAATTAAAGTCAAAATTAAAGTCAGATAATGGTAGTATTCAGAAATGTTGCCAGAAAAGTCAGAAAGAAAGGGAAATGAGATTTCCAAAGCTGAAGCACCAATTACAATCACAAATACACAACTACAGCTACACATCCATAGCAACTACAATTTCAGTAAAACGGTACTGGGGTGTTCCTGGAAGCTCTTGCAGTTGTGGGTTGGTACCTTCAAGGTTATGTCTTTACATTGTTGGTATATTTCTTAAAGTTGACTGACTCTGAACATCAAGGTTCAAATCTGGGTAAGAAGGACAACATATAGACACTGACTCCTGACTAAAGTTTTGGTATTTACATGTCAGGATACTTAATAATATCCATCAGTATCTAAAACATCAATATTTGAGTTGATCAGATTATCATGATCATGATTTTCAGATCTGCTCCTCTCTCTCTCCTCTCGCCTGGCCTCACTCCATTTCTTCTCATCAGCAGAAATGTAGATACTGCTTCCAAACAGCAGCCTCATGTCTATGAGAAAAGGGATCCAAAAGTTTATGTTTCATATTTTGACATATTTTAAGCTGCTCCATGTAGTTGATATGTTGTAATTGCTTTATTGCTCCCTTTCTTTAATTATGCTTCTCACTCACCAGGAGTTGTTTGTGTTGAAATCTTTAGCTGATCTGTATTTTCAGTAAGGTTTCTGATGCTGGATAAGAGGAACCCTCTCTGCAGTGAGGTTTTCACTCAAATAATAGATGAGGTTAAGTAATAGTTATTAAATAATAGGTTAAGGACAGATTGTTGTTCTCTTTTTTAATATGAACATCTGGGTAGGAAATGATCCATTTAAACCACTCACACACACTTCAGAAGCATAAACCACAGTCATCTCCTCTCTGTCCATCGCACTCAGATCAAACTTGTTCAAATCATCATAGACTCCCTCTGCCTCTACTCTACTGGCTCTCAATGGTTAAGTCTGTATACTTTTGCCTCATTAGTATTGTTAGTCTTCTTATATGGATATTCTATTCCTTTCTCTTGTTATCCAATGTTGACCAGAGGAGGATGGGTTTATCTCATCCTACATACAGGAGTGTCCATTGTTGTCTGCCAGAGTGACTGCAGGATTTCATTCCAACAAACCACAAAATCAAATGATTGAATTACCCTCTGATTTAAAGAGTGGAATCAGATCTGCTCCTTTATTTATGAATGAAAACCTGCAGCCACACAGGTCCTTTTTAAACTGAAAACACTTGGAACCACAAATTTGTACATTTCCATGGAATTTGGCATGGCGTGAAGGCTTACATAAGGCTTCATACTCTATTAAGGAACTAAAGCCTCGGTCCTGAAACAATTAACAATAAGTGGGAATATCCACATCCTGATCCCAAAACAGAAAGGACATGAATTGAGCTCTAAATACAACTGAACAATATTTGAGTTTTTGGAACATCAGTAAAGTTCTTTCTTAATACGTTTCATTTCAGTTAACAACAATCTTCCATTTCTGTTCTTATTTAAGACTGAACCAATCAGTAAAGAGCTCTCACTGTCACGTGACAAAGCAGAGCAATAAAAAAGAACCTTCAGTCATTATCAACCTGAAATGCTTCAACCTGAAAAAGTTCAAATAATGACTGTATCCTAATCCTCCTGCAAACACTGTTTTTACAGCAACGTTACACTGAAAGTCTTCCAGTAGTGTTGAGGTAATGACTTGCTCAAGATTTCCTGGGAAGACTCCCTGAGTCTCTGTAATACTTTTCTCTTATTTTCTACATCCTTCCTCTCTTGCTCCATCTCATTCAGTAGCCACTGAATCAGCTCTCTTTCCTTCTTTCTCATCCTCTCTATTTGCTTCCTCATCTCTTCCTGCTTAATCTGCCTAAACTCTTTTCTCTTTAGCCGTAGCTCCCTCTTTTTCACCTCCAGCTCCATCTCTATCTCTCTCTGAAGCTGTCTGAGACTTTCCTCCTGTCTCCACCTTTCCAGGCTTTTGTCCTTTTTGGTGAAAGTTTTTAGGAAGTACTTGTACAAGTTCATGATGGATGTGGGACTGAATGGGGGATACAGTCTTACACTTGTGCTGTTTTTTGGGTTTAGTGGACCAAAGGACAATATTCCTTATAAAATATGAAACTCTGTGTGTTCTTTATCCTCCTCTATTCAAATTAATATTCACATAAACAATAAGCAAAACATTTAAATATGACCAAATATTTTTTTATTCTGCCATCTGACTCTTTTCTCTTCTATTATTGTCATGGTTTGGTTGCGGTTATGGTGCGGTAGAGGGAGCTCTGTTCTGACTGAGCACACCTGAGCTCAGGAAGGCACAGGTGTGCTTCATTGGGACTGGCTATTTAATAATAATAATAATCCTTTATTTATAATCCCACGAATGAGAAATTTGTCCTCTGCATTTCACCCATACGCAGCAGTGGGCAGCTATTGAAAGCGCACTGCGGGGAGCAGTGATGAGGACGGTACCTTGCTCAAGGGTACCTCAGGGCAACCCACTGGGGAGGGGATCGAACCCACAATCTTCTTCTCTTATTTCTTATAAAGGGCAAATCATTCCATGTCTTCAGTACATTAGCAGAGGTAGCGAAAACTACACAGTTTTCATTGGAACCACCATTGGGTTCCATATCGTTCCAGAATTTGGGAGTCAAAAGCATATTTTAACATATAAAGCAGAGTTTAAGTGTACATGCCAATGACTAGGGATTCTTTGATGGAATTCTTTGATGCTGATATCAAAAATGTTCTGCTTAAAAATATGGGTTTTACAACTCATAGAGAGGAAAGAAAAAAGAAGAAGTCTTCTGTGAAGAAGTAGTGATTAGAGAAAACATTTCTATCAGAGTTCTGTTCTTCTGCTCTCTCCAGACCCTCTATTAGGATTGCCAAACCTGCTCCTCTCTCTGGAGTCCTGCAAGGCCTCACTCCATGTTTTCTACTCAGAAGACAAGTAAGTTAGATAGATAGATAGATAGATAGATAGATAGATAGATAGATAGATAGATAGATAGATAGATAGATAGATAGATAGATAGATTAATTAATTATTTAAAAGTGTAGAACAACCACCTTATGCCTGTTGCTGTAACAGGGGTGTGGTGCGGGAAGTACATCTGCGCTGAGCCAGGGATTCGGAACTGAACTTGATTATGCATAGCAAACAAAACAAGGTACAAGGAACTAGAACAACCCCATTAACTTAAGGCTTCGCCTAGTGAGTGAGCCACGCTCTGGTCTGACTCATCAGGGCTTAAATAGCGAGCCCCAATGAAGCACACCTGTGCCTTCATGAGCTCAGTTGTGCTCAATCAGAGCAGAAAATAGTCCTGGATATCAGTGTCCAACTAAAAAAAGTCCAACTAAAGTCCAAATGTACGCTCCGCTCTCACCGCGGTCTTCTGGCAGGTTCGGCTGCGGCCCCTGAAACCCCACTTTCACTCCAGCGGTCTCGCTTGGACGCAGCCCCCGAAACCCCACTCCCTCCGGTGGGCTTGGACCTCATCCATCAAGCCCTGCCTCCTCCGGCGGGCTTGGACCTCGTCCATCAAGCCCTGCCTCCTCCGGCGGGCTTGGACCTTCTCCATCAAGCCCCATCTCTTCCGGCGGGCTTATGCAGAAGTCTGTTCCGATGAAGAACGATGGCACCCACCTCCCGCTTCCCTGGGTTGACGTGACGACAGTGCCAAAACCCTGCCTTCCCAGGTGGCCGTATTCCCCCGCGCTGAACTCCTGTCTTCCCAGGCTGGCCTGAACACCCTCGCCGACACCCCGTCTTACCCGGTCAATGTAAACGACAACGCCGTCAGTCTGCCCTTTTAGGTTAACCTGAACGACCGTGCCGAAACCCCGTCCGCCTAAGTTGACGTGGACGGCAATGCTGGGTCTCCACCCGCCTGGGCTAGCGTGAGTGACAGCCCCGTTATCCCGCCTACCTGGACTGACAAGTGTGTCGCCGACCTCACAGCTGCCTCCTCTGTGGTGAAGATAACGGGTGTCCTTGAAGTCCCACCTTGTGCTGATGAGTTAGCCAGCATCGCAGCCCCACCTCTCCAGGGGCTAACGCAGAAGCTGGCTCCGCAGCCACGCCCTCCTGGTTGCTGGAGCTGGAACAGGCACAACGGCCAATCCTGGGAGGGCAGCAGATGCTGCTCAACCCCTATCCCCCCAGCCTCCAGCACTTGGAAGGTCCGGTGGTTCTTCGCGGACAACCCCACGGATCTCTCGGCTTGCGATGCCCATTTGTGGTGGTTGGTCGTTTCTGTCACTGTGAAGGGGTGTGGGAAGGACGTCAACGCAGAGCCAGGAGTTCGGAACATAGCTTTATTGCTCACATAAACCAAAACAAGATCCAAGGACTGCAGTTCTAACTAAAACCAAGACCCAAAGAACTGCAGTCTAAACCAAGTCATCAAAAGTATCAGAACCACCATTAAGTGTAGGCTTTGCCTAGCAAATGAGCCGCGCTCTGTTCTGACTAATTGGGGCTTAAATAGCAGCCCCAATGAAGCACACCTGTGCCTTCATGAGCTCAGGTGTGCTCAGTCAGAACAGAGCGCCCTCTACCATGCCCAAAAGGAAACTCACCCGTGACAGACTGTGACAGTATAAAAGTTGCTGATGTGAGCAATCCTTAGAAAAAATCTCCCAGTCTAGGAATACACCATCTCATTATGAATAAAACATTAAGAAGGGGGGCAGCGTTGGCCGCATGATCGGGGGTTCGAACCCCTTCCCAATAGGTTGCCCTTGTACCCTTGAGCAAGGTGCCATCCCTGTCATGCTTTTCCCTGCGATGGGCTGGCGACCTGTCCAGGCCTGTCCTTCGCCCCGTGTGAGCTGGGTTGGACTTGTGTGACCCCGGTTGGGACAAGTGGCAGAAAATGACTGACTGACTGACATTAAGAAGGATTAACATTAGTTTATTATGTGCTATTAGAAATAGACCTATTCTGCCCTCGATAGTCTGGTAAGGTGATAGCAATGAACAGATGTTGTTTTCCATTAATCAGCATTAGTGTTTGACTATCTGATGATTATGTTTACATAATCAGTTTACAGTTCTTCTACAGTTCGTTTACCAGTTTACAGTTCTTCTCTTGATACAGTCATGCTAAGAAAGCTATACAAAATTAAATGCCCAGATCAGTGTCTGGCTTAGCTGCTATGAGGGAGGAAGGAAACACTGACATGCTTTTTGAAGGGAGTGATCAGCTTGAGGGTTTAACCATGCAGGCTTTTAATGTTAAGGAACATTTTGTCAACCTGCGAATATTTGTTTGCGTATTTAAAAAATAATAATTAGGAATCTTTTTTATGCAGTCTTATATTATTTTTCTGTGTATTTTTTTGTATTTTTTGCCTAGAGTTTCACTAGAGTGTCATGGTGTGGTGTTGAGGGCTGGACGCCAACGCAGAGCCGAGAACTTCGTACTGGACTTTAATGACGGATAACGTGAACAGGACTAAACATATTAACCAAAGTAACAAATGTAAAACATAACCCGAGTAATCACAGTGCGCACACAGAAGGACCAGCGCCCTGCTCCGATTCACCAGGGCTTATATGCCAGCCCCCGATGAGACACACCTGGCACCCAAGCCCAGGTGTGCACAATCAGAGCAGGGCGCCCTCTACTGGCGCCAGACCGTTACAACACCCCTCCCCAAAGGCGCCTACTCCGGGGGTGCCAGATCCTGCTTCATCCCAAGCAGGATCCCCCGAAAGGAGAGGGGTAATGCAAACGTTAAACAAAAGTCCAAACAAAGTCCAGTCGAACGCTCCGCTCTCACCGCAGTCCTCAGGCGGGTTCGGCTGCAGTCCCTGAAACCCCGCTGTCTCTCCAGCGGTCTGGATTGGACGCAGCCCCTCGAAACCCCGCCTCCTCCGGCGGACTTGGACCTCGTCCCTCAAGCACCGCCTCCTCCGGCAGACTTGGACCTCGTCCCTCAAGCTCCACCTCCTCCGCGGTGATGGTGGGTGTCCCTTCAGTCCCACCTTGTGCTGACACGTGAGCCGGCATCGCAGCCCCATTTCTCCAGGGGCTACCACAGGGGCCGGCTCCGCAGCCACGCCCTCCTGGTTGCTGGAGCTGGAACAGGCGCGACATCGGCCAATCCTGGGAGGGGAGCGGACGCCGCTTAACCCCTATTCCCCCCAGCCTCCAGCACTTGGAAGGTCCGGTGGTCCTTCACGGACATCCCCACAGAGCTCTCGGCTCGCGACGTCCATTCACAGCGGCTGGTCATTTCTGTCACGGTGTGGTGTTGAGGGCTGGACGCCAACGCAGAGCCGAGAACTTCATACTGGACTTTAATGACGGATAACGTGAACAGGACTAAACATATTAACCAAAGTAACAAATGTAAAACATAACCCGAGTAATCACAGTGCGCACACAGAATGACCAGCGCCCTGCTCCGATTCACCGGCGCTTATATGCCAGCCCCCGATGAGACACACCTGGCACCCAAGCCCAGGTGTTCACAATCAGAGCAGGGCGCCCTCTACTGGCGCCAGACCGTTACATAGAGTTTTAAAAAAATATATAACTGTTCAGTTTGAAAACTGATTCAGGGCTCAGGATTCAAAGCACCTATATATTATTACCAGAATCAGAAAAACGTAATTTTCCTGAGATAAAATGTTTGTGTTACATTTGCATAGATAGATCATCCACTAAAATAACAATGTGCAACAAATGAGAAAAAATTAAATTAATATCATTAAATTATCATTATGACATAAATTATCATTATGACATTAATTGTTCCCTGCGATGGGCTGGTGACCTGTCCAGGGTGCGTCCACCGTCCTCGCCCTGTGTGCGCTGGGTTAGACACCAGCACTCCCCCGCGACCCCGTTTGGGACAAGCGGCAGATAATGGATGGACATTAATTGTGTCATAACGATAAATTAATGACATTAAATTAAATGTCAAATAAACTATGTTGACTCTGAAGAACTCTCTATTATAACTATATAGTCTGTGTAAGTGTGTGAGTAAATAACACCAGTAAGAGACTCAAGCAAACTAAATGGCAGCACTGCTTTAGAATTCTTGCTCTGAGATTTTGCAACTAGCACGCAGGACAGCTTTGAAAGGCTTCAGATTGGTGACTTTTCTAGTTCATTTTGCCAGGTGTTAAGGAACTTTGAATTCTGATGGCTGCTGTTTGTGTCTGCTGTTTTTTGTGATTTTGCAGAGAATTATGGAGATCTCTAAGTGCTCTAAAAAGCTTTTGTGAAAGACAGCATTTGGTAGAATTTTAGACAACTGTATGAATTTTCCTAATTAACTCAGTAACAGAGTTCGAGTTTGTAAGAGAGAACTTGGTGAAGGGTTGTACCGGGGTTTCTAGGAGAACGTTACAAGATGGTGGAGGGGTACCAGTGAGAAGTTTATATATCAGATCGATTTTGTTTTGAAAAAAGTGAAGAAAGGACTCACATGAGCGAGAACCTGAGAGAGAAGGTGCTGGGGGCTGAAGATGTTTTCTCAAACTAGTGAAAAGGGCCTTGGGCTTACAGCTGCTACTGTTGATGACGGAGGAAAGGTACCGAGAGTGAGCAGTATTAAGGGCAGATCAATATTTTTGCATGTGATCAGCATATAACTGAGAGTGCACCGTGAGACCTGATTTCTTATACAGCCGTTCAAGTTGCCTCCCAACAGCTTTCATGGACCTTTGTTCAGAGGTGAACCATGGAGAGGAGTGAGCAGAAGGTACAGCTCTGATTTTGACTGGAGCAAACTTATCTAAAACAGCAGAAATGGAGCGGTTGTATAAATTCAGAATGGCATCAGGACAGGAGAGGTTTAAGAAATTTGAAAGCGGAGATGTAAGCAGGTCAGAGGTGAACCCTTGAACGTCAACAGATTTCAAATTTCTATATAAAATTGTAGATTTTTTATATAAATTATTCAAGGTTAGTTCAAAAGCATATTCAATATGATGTGATCAGAAATACCAACAAAAGAACAGTCTTCAGAAGCATTTTTAAGTCCAGATGAACAAATCAGATCCAGTATCTGTCCACGTGTATGTGTTAAGACCAGGCATAACAAAATAAGATGGAGTGTTAGTGATTGGTTAGTGATGAAAGTGGTTTGTGATGGCCAGATAAACCAGAGGTTTCAAAAGAAGTATAAAGAAATAGGTGGTGGGTCAAAGGAAGATGAGGCATGTAGTTGCAGAAACTGATGACAAAATAAATCACACAGTTGGTTCAATCAATAACAAAAAATTATGTCATTGTTTTCTTTGGAATTACGGAAAAGCAGTTGTCTGAACACTGTGAAATAAAATCTATTCTTTAATCATAAGCATCAGTACAGACTCTCAAGCTCATGCATTCCACAAGCACAAAAACACTTTTGTCTGTTTCACTTTTTACAACTCACAAGCACAACTACTTGCAGTAATTCTTAAAGCAGAGCAAACAATGAAGTCATACAGCATTCTGTATTGTACAATATATGGTATATACAAATTGATTTTCTAAATTCTATTCAGATTTTATTTATTTAGAACACTTTTGATAAACTGATTCGTCCAGTCTTTGTATTTTATCTCTTTAAGGCGTTTTGACCAGCAGCAGTCAGCATGTTAATCCTTTAACAAATAACCAAATTTCTACACTGCTGAAAAGCTTTGATGGTACGTGAGGCTTCACCTGGTTACTTTCACTCATAGTGTCTTCCTCAGAGCAAAGAGCTTCTGTTGACATGGGCAGTCTGAAGCCAAGTTCTCTGAAGTGTGCTTTGGGTACAAGGAGGATTAACAAATAAAGCCCAACTTTGAGGAGTGGACCATTTAGCAGAAAATTATGTGACTGGTTAGAAACAAGTTATCAGATTTTTTGGTGCACATCAGTTTTCTAGAAGAGCATCATTTCCTGAAGCCTCTTGGGGGCATCAGTGTGAATTCACAGATCCGACCAGCCCTTTCTGAACAGGATATGTCATTCCATGTGTTCAGTTTGTCATGTTTCAAGGAAACAACACAGTCTTCATTTGAAGTATTTGATGGTTCACCTTCCTTCCAGAACCTTGAAGTAATTAAAAAGCATGTTTTGGAGCAATTTTGTGGAGCAAGTTCATCTCCTATTAATTTGTTTATATTTTTGTTTTACTGCTTATTTGTTAAATCTGTTTGAAAGTGAAAGTGACTGTTCTTGTCATTGTGAGTACACGGCACATCACACAGTGAACCACAATGAAATTACACCTCTGCACACACAAGCATGTGCAGCAGGGGGTACCTATTGAAAGTGCCCAGGGAGCAGTGATGGGGACGGTAACTTGCTCAAGTGTACCTCAGGGCAACCTACTGGTCTGGGATTTGAACCCATAATCTTCTGATCCTGGGAGCAACTTCCTAATGACTAGGCCACCACAAGACCTCTGCAGTTAACCCATACACTCACAATCACTAGCCACCACTGCCGCTGTTTCTCTATATATTTCTCTGTACTTTATTTGTGCAAAACCTTCAGGGAAATACAGTAACTAACTTCATTCTGTTCATATGTGACCAAAAATGGAAATTCAGGTTAAATGCAGGTTATCTGAACTCACTTAATGGTAAGTGCTGTCCCATCCACCCACTTCCACACACTTTCTGTTTCTGCATCACTTAGACCAATCCAGGCATAATGGTTTTCTTTCTGAAGGAATTCCTAGAGGAGAAAAGATGTGATGAGAAGAAGGAGATTTCTATGACAGTTCAGTTTTTCTCTCTGTTCTCCTCACTTGTTCTTCTTTGTTGTTTATGATCACCAGATCTGCTCCTTTCATTCTACAGGCCTGCCTGCTCTCATTCCATGTCTTCTGCTCACCAGAGAAGTAGTAATAGCTGTCACCAAATTCCTTCCACTCTTTTGCAAGTAGTTTCTCTACAACAGAATAAAAATACAGTGTCAGTAAAAGCTGCTTTTTTTCAGTAGTGGATAATTAGAAAAGTTTTCTTAGGTGTTCTTGTACTGACAGCTGTTTTACTTACTGAGCTGGTGGAAATAATCATCCAGATTAAGGTATTTCTCAGAACAGGTTTTGTTCATCTGATTTTTCTCTTCTGTTTGATTCTGATAGCTGATCTCCAGCCAATCTCTTTCTTCAGTCAGGTTTCTGATGCTGGATAAGAGAGTCTCTTTCTCAACAGTTAAGGTTTTAACCTTAAGTTCATTCATATTGTCCTTACCCTCCTTCACACTGATAGCTGCATCAAGGAAATATTATTGGACTGATGTCGAGCAAAACTTTGTATTATTAGGAAAGAGTGGATTGCTAGTACTGACCAGATATTCTTTATTGAGATTCCATCCACACGTTTTTTACCAGCAAAATTCATGAATTTATATATATCATAAAATAAATTATAATCAACATCAGTATTGGTTTCTGGGGACTAATCTTAGTATTGCTTAACATTTAAAGGAAAATGGGAGGCATCGACCATCCTTTTTATTTTTCAGTTTTATCAACATGGTCAGTATTGGAAAGAGACAAGGTTTGAGGCTGAAACACTCACAGTACATGAAGAGTAATATGTTGGTGGTCAATAAGAGAACACACAGCAGTGCCTCACACACACACACTGCAGCCAGTCTGGAGCATCTGTGTCCTATTTTTAACAACCATGAAAGCGTTGATTGACTATATAATTACAATTATTTTTGCTGCGATATTACTTTTTATTTAATAAATAATTATACTGTTTACTGTACCTCTTTGTAGAGTCCTAGGGTTATCATCATCATGAACTCTAACAGCGTCTGCACTGACATAAATGTCCACCATCATCTCCATTCTCTGTCCATCTCCTCTATCCATCTCCCTCAGCTCAAAGCTCCCTACATCATCATAGACTGCCTCCTCCATTTTTACTCTGCTTTGCACTTGCTGAATTGAACACTAAACCCAGCACCAATATAGAATGTACTGAGAGTACAACAGTTTGTTAATGTGTGAACAGGAAATAAACAAAGAGGAAGAAGCTGAAGAAGAATTCTGGTTGTCACAGTTTTGATGTGAAGATATAAAGCTATAAGTTCTTTGATCTGTGATCTGGGATTGACCAGCATTAGATAAGCAGAGATAGGGGCAGCTGAAGACCCTTTAGTGGCAATTACTGACACTGGACCCTCAAGAGTTGGTGATGGATGACCTTGGCCTCGGCTGAAGACATCAGTGGTGTTGAGGTACACCCATATAGTAGACCATTATCCTCCTGGGCATCTTTCTATTTTTTTTTTTTTTACCTGACATTACATGTACATTAAGATTTATTATTCAGTAAAAACTATGAAATTGAAAATAAATATCTGCAGTTATGGGGCTGACATTGTCATTGAGTGAAGACAATTCACATGATTTAAACATGAAGAGTTTAAGGGGTCTTCTTTAAACATTAATACGATGTGTCATTGGTTTCATTTCCTGTTTTTTTGGCAATACTGAGACCACAAGTGCTTCTACTTACCCTATTGAATTCACTCTACAGGAAAGTGCTGTTCTCTTATTGTACTCTTATACTGTACTGTTTTGATACTATCCTGATTACTGCTTTTGTTAAGTTTTTGTGCCCACCTGTTTTTCTAAGCATTATTCATAACCAAATTTCTGAGTGCACCACACTCACACTCTCACTCTTCTACCATCAGGCTAGATAAGTGTAAAGCCAAAAACAATCAGACTAACAACTTCATTCCACAAGCAATCAGGCTTGTGAACAGCGTTTAAATGCATTGACTATTCTCACCAATCTGACCAGAGTGTTCTTTAGCTGATGCCCACCTTTTACTGCTGCTATCTAAAAAATGCTCAGAATAATGCACACTGCATTTTAGGATCATTCTGAAATAGTTTATAATTAATATTTATAACAAATAATGATAATATCTGATAACTGTTGTTGATAACTGCCTATTCTTTACAGCACTGCACACTGCTGTGTGCCATGCAGTATTTAATTAATATAGACCATTCTCACTGTACAGTATAGGTACAATACTCATGTCACCACTCTTCATTCGTATTGGCCAATGTTTTGCAGTAACCATACTTGTAGCAAGTATTATACAAGATAAATACCTGCAACTGCTTTAAGGCCCAAAGCTTTAGCACTACAATGCATGTCTTAGTATTTTATAGGAAGTTTTATAGGAAATAAAAGAGTGCAATGCTAAAGAAGCTTTTTTGTAAAGCTGCCAATGTGAAGGGCTGTACACATCACTCTTACCAGAAGGGGGCACTCTTTCTACAACAATGTGTTGTTTGGAACACGTGGGTGGGCTTAGTATTTCAAACATAGCCTTCAAATAAAGATGTTGGATTTTAAGGCGAAATATTTAGCCTTTTGTGCTTCCACCTGCAGTGAGATGTGATTCATCTTGTTTTTTACAAAAAACAGTCTAATGAATAATGCTTTAAGGTAGGATACATAAAGCTTTATGTGGGTTGACACAATAGCACAGAAAGGTCAGGCAAAGAAGGGTTAAAACTGGATTAAGCAGTGCAAACATTGCAAGAAGCCCTGCCAAAGTGATTAGTGGATCTGAAATATAAAAAGTCTGGAAACCAGCTGCAGATGTGTGGGTTGAGGGGAGGATGGAGTCAGATTGCAGCTGGAACTGGAGCAAATCAGTTAAACTTGGGAAAACCCAAAATTGTATCACATGGGGGAGACATGAGCTGTGTCTCAATATTTTGTGATCTTTGGAGAATACAGTCTGCATAGGTGTGGCCTTGACAAATTGTGAAGGACAAACTGGGCCAGAAACAATAAACGTGCTGGTCTGATTTATAAAGGATCCCTTGTTCCATCTGAATGCTGTGGTTTTACCTGTACTGTTTGTCATGCTTTGGCTGAAGTGACTGGACTTACTCGCTGATTTAAGATCACCGAAAAGGGATCTTATAAAGGAACACACATTAGCATCAACCAAGCACGCAGCAACCAGTATTTACATACAACACAAAACACACAACAAAGACAAAGGACAAAATAAGACTGCAAGCAAAATAAGGCAGAACAACGCAGATCATGACAGTTTATTGCACTCTATAATGAAATTCACAATAAGGTCCACTGATCATTTCCTTCAGTTGCTTTTATCATTGTGAAAAAGGCCCCTCTTTGAACTGCCACCTTATTGTGATGGAGGGGTTTGCGTGTCCCAAGGATCCTGGGAGCTATGTTGTCGGGGGCTTCATTCCCCCGGCAAATAGGTCCTGGTTGAGGGAAGAGACAAAGCGAGGTTCAGCGGACCTCTTATGATGAGAAAGATTTTTGGACAACATTTTCCCTCGCCCGGACGTGGGTCACCCGGGGCCTTCCTTCTGGGGCCAGGCCTGGAGGTGGGGCTTGATGGCGAGTGCCTGGTGGTCGGGCCCCATATAGTTGGACTCACCTTGACGTACCTGGACTCTGGAACCAGTCTCCTTGAGAGGGGCTGGACTCCAATCTACTCTGGAGTTGCCACCGGTAAGAGGCTTGTTGCCCCCCAGCTCGGGGCCTGTACATTGGGGTTTACCCAGGTGGATGAGAGGGTGGCCTCCCTCCACCTTCAGGTTGGGGGATGGGTCCTTAGTGTTGTCTGTGCTTATGCACCAAACAGCAGTCTGGACTACCTTCCTCAGCTCTTTCGTTCCTCTTAAATTAATTTTAAAAAAGAAAAAAAAAGCATTTGTCATAGGGTAACTCAGTTTGTCGGTTGTAATAGGTAATCAGCAGCAGCTGATCATAGCTGGTTACTAATATGATCAAAAGTGGAAACAAAGCACTGTTGTAAATCGCTCTGGATTAGAGTGTCTGCTAAAAGCTGTAAATGATAAATAATTAAAGCTTACGTCAGTACTGGCTCCAGGCTTTTTCAGTTCTAAGTAATTCCATTGAGTCTTTATGACACTCCGGCAAAGCTATGACATTTAATGGAAATGCACTTCCTGTTACCCAAGCCCTAAACATGTTTAACATTCCTAGTGCATTCCTAGTTCCTAGTATGATCTTTTAATTTCTAGTTGCTCTCTTAATGTTTACGCTCAGCTTTTAGAAGTTTTCTCTAGATTTCAAGCTTGTGTCAAGAATGCTTAATTAACTATTCTTGTCCAGCCAATTTATTGGTTTAGTTTTATTGTTTTTTTATACAACTCATACAGTACTGTGCAAAAGTTTTAGGCAGGTGTGGAAAAAATGCTGTAAACAAAGAATGCTTTCAGAAATAAAAATAATGATTGATTATTTTTATCAATTTACAAAATGCAAAGTGAGCAAACAAAAGAAAAATCTAAATCAAATTAATATTTGGTGTTTCTACCTTTTGCCTTCAAACCAGCATCAGTTCTTCTGGCCCCCACAGAGCCCTGATCTCAACATCATCCAGTGTGTCTGGATTACATGAAGAGACAGAAGGATGTGAGGAAGCCTACATCCACAGAAGATCTGTGGTTAGTTCTCCAAGATGTTTGGAACAACCTACCAGCTGAGTTCCTTCAAAAACTGTGTGCAAGTGTACCTAGAAGAATTGATGCTGTTTTGAAGGCAAAGGGTGGTCACACCAAATATTGATTTGATTTAGATTTCTCTTTTGTTCAGTCACTGCATTTTGTTGATCGATGAAAATAAATGATTAACACTTCCATTTTTTAATGCATTCTTTGTTTACAGCATTTTTTCCACACCTGCTTAAAACTTTTGCACACTACTGTATATAACTGGAGTTTCTTCCTCTTACTTGGGACTGGGTCACGGCTGCAGCTGGCAGAGGTTCCTTTCCCCAGCCACTTCCACCAGCTGCTTCTTTGAACTGAGTGAGACAACTAGACGATCACAAAATGCAAGATGCAAGGATGGCATCAACAGGTGATTTCTCTCTCTCTCTCTCTCTCTCTATATATATATATATATATATATATATATATAGAGAGAGAGAGAGAAAGAGAGAGAGTCAGTCAGTCAGTCAGTCATTGTCTGCCGCTTGTCCCAAGCGGGGTCGCGGGGGAGTGCTGGAGGATGGCGAAGGATGGGGGACACACCCTGGACAGGTCGCCAGCCCATCGCAGGGAGGAGCATGACGAGGATGGTACCTTGCTCAAGGGTACCTCAGAGCAACCTATCGGGAAGGGGTTCGAAAGCCGGATCCTCCGATCATGCGGCCAACATATAAAACACAATTGTTCAGTTTGTACCGTAGAAGTCAATGTACCTCTCTATCCAAGTGTGTGTGTGCGTGTATGTGCGTGTGTGTATGTCAGAGAGAGAGAGAGAGAGAGAGAGAGAGAGAGCGAGTGATCACCTGTCGGTGCCATCCCCCCTTGCATTTTGTGATCGTCTATTTGTCTCACTCAGTTCAAAGAAGCAGCTGGTGGAAGTGGCTGGGGAAAGGAACTTCTGCCAGCTGCAGCCGTGACCCAGTCCCAGATAAGAGTAAGAATATGTGAATGAGTTTAAAGTGTCAAGAAGTTGCACACTATCAACCCACTAAGCCTAAATCTCTACTGCAACAGCAGTTTTTTTGTTGTTTTTGTTTTTTTTTATCTGAAGCACCAGAAATGAACAGGAAATAGACAGGATCACAGAACTTACTGAAATGCACGTGGCTATAATTTGATAATAAGATAAAGATGTTTGTGAAAGTGAAGGGAGAAAAGCTAAGGGTGAAAGCAGTTCATTTCATGCTTGTATATGCTTGGCAAATTCACATTTGATCGATATGTATAAAGAAGCATGAGGAGAATGTTCGAAGAGAACAAAAGGACAGGGAAACTGATTCAGAATGTCAATTCCTATTAAATCTGCTTAAGCACTTTAAGAACTTTAAGACGTTCCGTGAGGAACCAGCCCAGTTCTCTTCTCCTGTGTAACTGCTTGGTTTGCCGGCCCTTCAGAATCTGGAATTAACCTAGACTCTCATTTCTTCACATATTTTCACATATATTCACATATAGCTGCTTATCCTGAGATCCTCTGGTGCTGTAGCAGATTTCAAGGGGAGCTAAGGGTATTAAGGGTGTTAAGGGTAACTGGAGAAAATTTTTCAAAAATGTTCAAATGTCTTTTTCACTTGCTGATATATAATAACAATGCATATTTAATTGGTTTTGTGTAAAAATATGAAGGTAAAAATGGTTCCTGAAGCTTAAAAATTATTGGAATAATTTACTGGTTGCAGTTTCTTCAGAAATGTACAGTTTATTTAGCATATACATAGATGTTTTTCAATTACAATATTTCACAATATTGTATTTCATAATACTGTTAACGACTGTATTTGTCTCTTGATGTCTGTATTACACTAAGGCGTTACATCATTACATTAAGTAGAACCGCATGTGAAGATAAACACAATTACTACACTTCTAGCCAGCTTACCTTCCAGAAGCAAATGTTCAATTCATAATCGGTCTTACAGTGAACATCAGACAACAACAGTGACATGCCAGGAAGCAAATGGGATGGAACAGTTATTAGAATCACAAAACATCAAAAACATCACGGGACTATAAGGCCATGTAAAATTCATTTCAGCAAGCCTTTGTTGCAAATTAACAGAAAACAACAAAAACACAAGCAATACTAAAAAGCTCCACTGTCATCATTTTTCACAAATAGCAGGAATACTTTTCCCCCAGTATGCTTTACATTCAAAAGCTAAATTACAGGAAACCCCAACATTTTAACTTCTTGGACAAGAAACATGACCTGTATCACCCAGAACTCACAATTCATTACATAACATGCCATATACAGTGGTACCTTGACTTACGAGTGTCCAACTATCGATTTTTCTGAGATACGAGCCGCCTCTTGGCTGTTTTTTTGCTTTGAGTTCAGAGCTAAAATTCGGGTTACGGGCCAGCTTCAGATACCGACCATCAGATGGCGCAGTGAACAACATCCGCCCAGTATCCCGTGTCTCACTTGTTCACTTTAAGCGGTTTGCTCGCAGTGGAAGCTTCAGTGTTGTGCTCGCATTTGTGCTTGCAGATATTTTGCAAAACTTCATTTTTCCAACCATGTATCCGAATAAAGTGAGTGTGAAGGACAGTGCAGAGAAGAAGAAGCGGATGATGTGCATTGAATTAAAGAAAGAAATGATCGGAAAACATGACCGAGGTGTGCGTGTGGTCGACTTGGCGAAGCAGCACAAGCGCTGCACTTCTTCACTCGTTACCTGAAACAGACACATTGGACAGGTTTTTATGAAAAACCGCCCATGAAAGTGAGGAAAGCGTGGAGAAACGGGCAGAAATCAGCGAATAAGATTCAGTTATTCAGCCTTTCTCCTCCACCTTCGTCAGCATCTTCAAGTCTTCAGATCATCCAGGAATATGCTGTACATTATACTTAATAAAACCAGTTTATTGCAGTACATTCTATTGTATTGTGGTTTTTTACAATATTCGTTATTTATAACATTTTTCTTATTTAAAAACATGGAACAAAAAAGCGGTGTTTTTTGGGGGCATCCAGAAAGGATTAATGGTCTTTTAGTTCATTTCAGCATGTAACACTAGATGCACGGCTCTTGTGTTTACAGTTTGGCGTTGGGCGAACAGGTGTGCTTCATTTGGGGTTGGTTTTAAAAGCCCCATTTAGCGAGGGCAGAGTGTCGGTCTCTGTTAATCTGTACGTGTCGTGTAAGTTTTTCTGTATTTTGAGATTCTGTGCACAGTTACATTATTAAAGCTTTATGTTCTGTAACGACCTCTCAGCTCAGCAGTGAGGTCAAGAACACGACACCGTCACCATCGTTACACAATGGGGGAAATTGATTTGACATACGAGTAATTTGAGTTAAGAGCTCCGTCACAGAACGATTTAAACTCAAGTCAAGGCACCACTGTATTTTGAAAACAGTATGATACTGCATTGTTTCTGCTATAAATTTAGAGAAACTTCCATTTTAATTTTAAGTTTTACAGCAAACATAATGTTGAGCAAAAATGACATTTCAACATATGTATAACTGTTTAAAGACAATTACCAGGCATTTAAATTTAAATGATAATTATTACGATGCTTAATGTCATACATTTTCCCAGGCTGTCAGAATACTGACTGCTATTTCTTTATTTATGTATGTCATAATGTATATATGATTTGTACTGCTGTGATAGCCCTCATCAACAGCTGAATGCGATGCGAGTTTGAGCATCTTTCATCAAATTTTTTGAACTTTTTGAACATTTCTGAAATATTTACTATTTTTATTTTTCTAAATGTTGTAGCTGTGATTCACAGATCCAGCCCGATACATAGTTGCAGTCCATGTCATTCCATGTGTTCTGTGACTGATCAGGGTCGACAAAAACAGCACAGTCCTCATTAAGAAAATTATTGGGTTCGCCAAGCCTCCAGAATCTAGGAACAGCACACATGGAGCACAGGGACATTAAGCAACCTAATACTGGAATATTGGTAGACTACAGCAGCCACTGTGGATCTTTTCAAGCCTGTTTATCCACCTTTCACACAGTGCAGAATTACAGAAGAAATGAATGTCCCACTTACTACGACATTTCTTGGCATGGTTTTATTCACAATACTATGTAACTGGTTGTTTTTTTTTTTTGTTCTTCTGTTAAGAAGAATATTTGGTATTTACAATTTACCATTCATCATTATGTTTAACATTTAGTTAAAAAAAAAAACACAGGAAAACTTACCACCTGATCGGCTTTAAAATGTACTTTTCAAAGCTGCTCCAGGCTTCGACACTTCACCACACAACATTGTTCAGCTATACCAAGCAAACAGACTATGAAAAGTTATTGCATGTTCGTTTACTTACGAAGTAGTCTGCGCTGATCCATCCACCCACTTCCACACGCCTTCTCTTTCTGCATCACTCAGACCAATCCAGGCAAATGTGGATTCCTTCCTAATGAATTCCTAGAGGTGAACATGATGTGTTTAGAAAAAGAAAATTTCTTTTAGAGTTCAGTTCTTCTCTACTCACCTGCTCATCTTTGCTGTTGATGATCACCAGATCTGCTCCTCTCTCTCTGCAGTCCTGCCTGGACTCACTCCATGTCTTCTCCTCAGCAGAGAAAAAGTATAAGCTGCTTCTAAATATCTTCCCTTTTAAATAAAACTTCCCTGGTAAACGAGAAAAAAAGGTCTCATAAGAAAAGTACCTTGTTTTAAGGCTGAAACACAACTTCATTCAGAGTGGTGTTATACTGCATAGGGCTTAACTATGCATTGTAGTCCATTTAACATATTCGAAACATACAAAATAAAAGCACCAACTAATTTTTGGCTAGAGTTAGAGAGTTAGCAGCAAGTGAGAACAGGTTGGGGTATTTTTATCTAACTGTACAGGGCAGTCGCTCACTAGGGATGTCATTACTGTTTATAATATGCACTCACCAACAAGTAAAGACTTTGTACAAAAACAGTAAGTGCCGATCTTTAAAATGCTCTCGCTGTCAGATTTGTTAGGTGCCACAGAACTTTTTTAAGATTTTTTTTTTAAGATCTGTTTAGCCAAGCTATTCAAGTGAAGTTATTCTGTAAAGTAAAGATGTATCGACGTTTGTGTATAACAGAGTTTGTTAAATGCAGTACTGGTAATCTCTGTAACTAAAATCAAGAAGTATAACAATCTGTAACAATCAAGTAACAATCTGTAACAATCAAGAAGACTGCTCAATTGACCTTTTTCTAGATAAAAATCATCAACCTGAATGGCATGCTTAAGGCCACTATCAAAGTTACCTGGGCTTTAACAAATCTTATCAGTGACACATAGTAGTTTCCTTTAAGCCATTCCGATTTGTTGTAAAGAAGCCCCAACCAAGTACTGACTGTATAAACATACTTTTCTGATGCAGGACGTTTCTGTAAATAATTTTTTGATTGATTTTAGGAAATATTTTGAGATAATAATTTGATACTGGATTCATGATATTTGTGAACTATAGACCGCAATTATTAACATTTATAATTAAAATTTAAAAAGTTTTCAAATATTTGACTTAATGTTAAATTAACCTTTATGTGGAAGTTTCCCTTTAAAAAATGACAAAAATGGCCTTTTTCACAATATTCAATGTTTGAAACATATGTGTATTTCTTGCTTATCAAACTCAGATATAATTAACAGCGTGGTTTAAGATAATATATTTTGGTTTCTAGCTGCTAATTCTTACCGAGTGCTGAAATATTTCTCTGAAGAGCATCCCTTTCCATGGTCAGGGCTTCATAGCTGGTCTGTAACTTGTTTTTTTCAACAATCATGTTGCTCTTTGTTTCCATTAACTGTTTTCTCTCCATTGTGAGGTTAAAATTGTTATTCAATAATTGGAGTTTTTCCTTAGTTATTTTGGCATGACTGCTCTGTAACTGCTTTCTCTCTGCATTATTTTTTACACTCAGGATCACAATAACAGCCAGAAGGAGAACACACAGCAGCCCCAGACACACTGCAACTCTGTAACCAGAGAAGATCTGCCTCTTCTTAGGACCTGAAAGAGTTACAAAAATATTATACAAAAATATTATACAAAAATACAAATATTTTTCTAAAATATTCTAATAAACTGATATTGTATTCTTATACTGATATATTCAGATGTTGATTTTTGTCAATTATTTTTAGTTACATATAGTGAAAGCGTATGAACCATTTGATAGTAGATACATCACAGGGAAAATACATAAAATACATGAACAACACATTATGTTATTGCAATAAATTATTAACACCCTTTGACCCTTTTAAACCATCCACAGTGTAGCAGGCCAACGTTCAGTTTATTCCATGCTGTATATGATTATGATAGTATCCACAATTTTGTATTTTATTTTAGGTTTTAAATGAATGCGAATTCAAGAAGCCATGTTTTTGTTACCTGGCATAACATTAGTTGCAGAGGACAGCCATCTCTATAACATTTTAGTTCTAAAGCTCTCACCCTCTGTGATGCTACTACAGCACCTGTGAAAGCTGAAATAGTTTCTCATAAAAAGAAACCATCATAAGGAAAATCCACAGACACTATTGTGAACCCATCACTGGCCCTTCTTACCTAATTGCAAGGGTCAAACAATGGGTCAAAGTTCAGTTTCACCTGCTCATTAAAGGCAGAAGACATACATCAAGACTCTTTCTGTCTCAGTTGAAAGTTGCAGATTGCAGATTTCAAACAGTGATTAAAAATCCATCTCTTCAAAGAACAGCCTTCACACCTTATACACCTTATACTAAAACATTTTTATAGAGAAAAAAGTTTTCCTTTTTTTATCTGTGTAATGTGGTAGATCTTTAACATCAAGCAGGTCTTAAATCAAGTCTAGGCTTTCTTTCATGAGGTTTTCTCTGGAAACTATGAAACACTGAACCTGTAACCTGTAATGTTACAAAATAAAGTCATACAATCAAGCAATGCCTATGTAAAATGTCAAAACACATAAGCCTTAATTTCTAAATGTACTGCTCATAAGGAATCTCCATGAAAATCAGCCACAAACCAGCCTAATAGCAGTTTGGAAAATAAACTAAAAATGTGATAAATTCTCCTTTGATGACCCCGGTATTCAATTAACCAACTCTCTATATTTATCTCTGTAAAACTTGCACAAAATAAAAGGACATATATTTTAGTATTTTTATTTATTTATTTATTAATTCACAATTACATTTTTTGCTTACTTAAAAAATTATTATTATTTTTTTGTTATTTGAAATCATGCTTTTATCATTTTAAACAGATGCGTGCCCTGTGTATTGGCACTGGGCTCCATCACTATCACAACACTATATAATTTTGTGTATATGTTTTGCTTAACAGCCCCCTAAGTCCTGAACATAGTAAACATTCCTATTTTTCTTGCAAATATAGATATAGCTACAGGTCATTTTTATTTTTATTTCATATATAGTTGCTTCTTTAATTTTCATACTCAGCTTTTAGAAGAGGTTTTCTTTAGATTTCAGGCTTGCGTCCTCAGTGCTACGATAATTATGGTGGTTAAACCAAAGGTAAAACTAATACATACGCCTCTCGTAGCAAAACAAATAACCATATGCACTGTGAAATTTACAGTTTGTGCAATTGTGACTGATGAATGTTCAACCAAAACACATTTAAAAATTGAAATTCTTTTTTTATTATTGTGTTATTGTGTTAAATATAAAATTTCATCCCATATTAGTAAACGTGACTCCATGTCCAAATGTGTGCATGTGTTTAAATATCAATGTATTATATCACCTGTCTTTGTCATCCTTGTCCCCATCCTTGTGTTTTGTTTCATCTAGTTGCCTCAGTCAGTTTAAAGCATCTCATATCTTTTAGAACCCTTTAGATTAGTGGGTGGGTGTTTGTATATGTGTGTGTGTGTGTGGGGGGGGCTGTTTTGGTTGTACACTTAAATCATCACCCCCCCACTAATCCATTTCATGTGCCACTCCTTTTTAATCACTTTTTTAGTCAATGACTAACATCAATGCAGGCTTGGTATTATAAGTAGGAATAAGTAGGAACTGTTTTTTATTGTTTTATTATTTTTCATTTTATGCCAGTTTGAGAAAGGACAGTTAAATTATTTTTCTTGGGTTTTTTTTTCTTAGTATTTATTATATCCCATTTGGATACAAAACAACTAGTAGAAACTTTACCCAATATGTATTCGCTTTGCTTTGAGAAGGCTGTTATAATGCAAACAGCTAATTTTTAGTGTTACCATCCTCTAACAGTTTCTTGCTATCTACACCTTAAGCCATCCAGAAATAAACATGTGAATGGACTGTAACACACAAGAATGCACAGAATTGTATGTAGATTTGATCTGATAAGAAATAAACTGGGCAAAGTTCAGCTTGTATTTGCATTAAATTTTGCATTAAATTTTGCATTTGACATGTTTGATACACAAAGTAACAACAACTGATTTTGAAGAGAATATGAGGTTGAGGTTGGTGTCTTATTCTATTATATATCCAGCTATTATATCATATATCTAATATATCCAAAGAGATTCTATTATATTTAACTACAGTTTCACACATAATACTAAAAGTCAGTATAAACAATCTAATGGTTATGATACTTAATAATGAAGAATAACATTTTCCAATAATAACTAATTTTATGTTTCTGTTGTAGATTAAAAATTAAATGAGGTCAGGTCAAAGGCAATTCAGAGAACCTTTACTGAATTCTGTGAAATCGTGACTCACAAAGTAGTACAGCTTATGCTGTGCATGCATCAAAATCAATAACTTATAAAAATATAGCAACATCTACAATTATCATTTTCCCTGCAAGATATACTACGTTTACTAAATATACTAAATGTATTTGAGCATAACATGCCAGCATTCGCGTGGTAAAGGTGACAAATGTGGCACAAAAAAAGAGAGAAACAGTTTAGCAAAGAATTTTATTTACACAGTGTTGGGAAATTACTGGAGCTGCAAATGTAACATAGCTAAACACTAAAACACTAAAAATCTATAGTCAATTAAAACCTTTCTGTATAGGTATTTCTAACATCTCTCTCCAACTGCATCTACCTTAGTCTGGTTTACTGTAAGCTATGAAGACTTAACAAAACTTCACCATTCATTTTCCTAACTAAAAAAAGGCTCCAAACATAATTTGGACGACCAACACTGGGAGAAGTGGAAAACGTGGTGAATATCTTTAATATTTTTTCTTTTTGTTTTTATGTAGCCAAATTAACTATATATAATTTTCACATTTTCCAACCTGTTTTTCCCATAGAAGTAAAAAGACTGTTTTGTGAAAGACTACCATAATAATAATAATAATAATAATAATAATAATAATAATAATAATAATTATTATTATTATTATTATTGTTGTTGTTGTTANAATAATAATAATAATAATAATAATATTAATGAAATAATTAGCTTCATTGAAAATATAGTCTAAATAACTAAATATAAAATATTTATATAATTAAATAGATAAGAATTCATGTGCACTCTTAAATTTAAAAATAATGTTTCTAATTGAGTTAAATGTAATAATAAATAACAAGAACAATAAACTGGTCAGTTTTACACTGGAATTAGCCTGTTAAGAGGGAACACATTAGATTAGTTTTATTAAGGGTTATTAAGGGTTTCATTTGCAGATTGTTATTAATTTATAACATCATCACAGACATGATAAGCCACTTTTCTCACTCCATTATCCTTTAACTCAATTAACTCAACCTGTTCAGTACTGTCAGCAGCATAGATTTTCTCGGCTCTCTGCTGTTGTCTGAAGACTCTTCTGCAGCATTCACAACACTGTTTACTAATAAGGGCTTCAGCAGAAACACACAGGAAGCACAGGAAACACCTTGAGCTTTCTGAAATGTATGTGGCTTTTATCTGATGAAAAGATAAAGAGGCATTTGTGAGAAAGTAAAGGAAAGTGAGCAAAGTCTTTGCAGAGGGTAATGCACCCTCAAGCTGCATAAAAGAAAATTTAACATAAATAAAGTATGTTATATACATAATGGCAAAAGTCTTACTTAATATCAATTTCCTATTAGTTTGTAATTTTCTGTAATGTAAATGGGACCACATGTATATTCTATTACTGGCAGTTAATTTAAATGTAATTTATTATTATCTAATTTAATAGTTTTTGTAAATATATCTAAAAGTCATTAAAGACATTTTATTTGATAAACTAGTCTAGATATTTAAGATATTAGATCATTTACATAGTAGGCTTATTTTAAGAAGTTGGAAATGGAAAATATATTTTCTGGACTGCCCAAAGAGATTTAATGTGGAATTGTGTAATAACTGTGAGGTGCTTTCACAGAATCACAAACAAAATGTCCAAATCAAAGTCAGACACCATGGTAATATTCAGAAATTCCAAAAGAAAGGGAAACGGAAAAAGACAGTTATTTTTAAAAAAGAGTGTGAGCTGAGATGGCGACATTGCGTGAACATCTCATAATCTCAAGAATAAATCACAGAGAATATTGACATAATGTGTTTATGTAAAGAGCTGGAACGGCACCAAATTATAGAAGAAAATATCCATTTGAAATAAAATGTTTTTGCAATAAAGAACGACTTTTATACTTTTATGAGTAAAGTCTGTCAAAACAACAGAGGTGTTTTATAAATAGAAAATTGCTCCGGCGATCATTTGATCAGTGAGTCATTTGTGTATCCACATGAAGCCACAGTAGATGTCCTTATGTTTGTGTGTTTTTGCAGTTTTGCAGAGGTGTTAGAGGAACAAATGCTAACCTCCCAGTGCTCTGCTCTTGTAGTATCAAAGCCTGACTCCAAACATCCCTTGCATTGTGAACTTTAATAACGCAGAAAGTTCAGACAAAGGTTCAGAACTGGGTTAAAAAGCCCAGATATTTCAAGGAGCAAAGCAAAAAATTTGAAGGCAGTATGTACAAATGTGACGTGAAGTGAAAGTGACTATTTGTCATTGTGAAACACAGCACACAGTGAACCACAACAAGGTGTATGGACAGCTATGTCCATCATACAGAGAACAGTGATGAGGACAGAACCCTGTTTAAGAGTACCTCAGGGCAACCTGCTGTTCCAGGATTCGAACCCATGACCTTCTGTTCCTGGCGCCTACTCTCTAACTACTAGTTATGGACCACCACTGCATCAGATGGAAAAAAAAAAAAAAAAAAGAAAAAAAGTTGACAAATTAGCGGCAGGTGTGTGCAATAAGAGGAAATGAAAGCAGGAAACAAGAGTGAATCTTTTTAACTTGGGTGAAACCAGTGTCCCCAGAATGGAGACATTGCAAAAAAATAGCTCCCTCATGTGGGTCGGTTGTTGATTTCTGACAAAAATGCAGCAAGCTATGAAGGAGAGACTGACTCCTGACTAAAGTTTTGGTATTTTCATGTTAGGATTGATGCTTAATAACATCCACCAGTCTCTAAACCTTCAATATTTGTGTTTTGATCATCTAATCTCTCCTTTCCACTCTTCATTTTTAAAGCATGAGACTGCATGAATAAAAAAAATACGTTTTCCTTTCTAAACGTTCACATCGCATGAAACTAATGAATGAACATAAGCCAGTTGCAATAAGACTTCCCTTAACTTTGAAATGCAGCAGAATTCACAATATCTGTTAAATTAATTTAACTTAAATGATGAATGTCTTTATGAAGGTTTTACTGCAGATTCACAGATCCACTTTGACTCAGCTGAACAACTTATATCATGCCTTATCTTCATTGTAGGAGAATCAATTTGTAAATAAGCACAGTCATCTCCTCCTTGATCTCTGGGGTAACCATTCCTCCAGAATCTATCATTAGTCCACAGTTTGCAAGAAAGCTTCAGCAACCTGATAGCATTCTCTATTATTAATATTTCTTTCTTCACAATGCCTGCATAATAAATATAGCTTTCTTCAGTAGATTTTTCAACAATATTGTCATAATCTGGGTCTTTATATTTGTGATAAACAATTTCACACATTAACTCAAGCAGTGGTTAGAGTAGAGTAGAGAAGAGTAATCTTTTATTATCCCACGAAAGGGAAATTTGGGCATTACAGGGCTCTTATAAAGATGACAGAAAGAATATAGAAAGATAGACGTACAGAAAAATAAGAAAAATATAGAAAAAATATAAAGTACAAGAGCTATAAATAATAAATAATCTATCTATCTATCTATCTATCTATCTATATATATATATATATATACATGTTTACATGAAGATTAGGGAAGGCGACCATATATACAGTAAACAGTAATAAATAAGTTAATAAATAAATAAATAAGTGGTGAGCCATCCACCCACGTCAGACCAATCCTGAAATATGCTGATTTTTTTTCAATAAACTACTACAAGAAACAAGGATGTGATTAGAAGACAAAGATTTTTATCAGAGTTTGGTTCACGTTCTCTCTGCTCTCCTCACCTGCTCCTCTTTGCTGTTGATGATCATCAGATCTCCCCCCCCTTATGTTTCTCACTCACCAGGAGTTGTTTGTGTCGTAATCTTTAGCTGATCTGTATTTTCAGTCAGGTTTCTGATGCTGGATAAGAGGAACTCGCTCTCTGCCGTGAGGTTTTCACTCAAAGAATAGATGGTTATGGACAGATTTTTGTTCTCTCTTTTAACATAAACATCTGGGGTGAAAATTATCACACAGACACACTCACACACACACACAGTTTATCTACATCTAGAAGAAATAGAAGTTTAGGGAAATAGAAAATTATAGAAGCTACATTATGTTGTACTTTGTAACAGTATAAGTAATCAAATATCAATACTAAAAATATCAATAATTTTAATTGAAATGAGACCATGTGGTATGTTTCTTTGGAAGTCAAATACATGAAAAAAACTAGTTAAATAATGACTAGTGAATAGTGAGAGAAGGGTACAACTTAAGCAGACAATGGAGTGATGGAGAGATGATTTAGAGAGAAGGGGAAATGAAAGTCAGTAGGACAAACACAGAATACATGAGTAGTAGAGTGGTTAGAATCCAGAGAGTAAAAGTGAAGGTGAAGATTGATGAGTCAGTACTTGGGGTTAACAGTTCAGATTAATGGGGAGTGCGAAAGAGACGTGAGGACGAGAGTGCAGGCAGGTAAGAATGAATTATGGATTAATGGATATTGGATATTAATGGATATTGATATTGATATTGATATTGATATTGATATTTATATTTATATTTATATTTATATGTCAAGTCCACCAATAATAGTAAAGTGTTAATAAACTAACAAATAATAATAAATTAATTACTACTAATGAATTAATAAAATTCAAACTCTTTGAGTTATCTACTGTACTTACACATTTGAACATGTTGTAATAAATTGCTATATCTTTTTTTTTTTAGCAAAGTTAAGAAATTGGGTGCATGGCACAAGAGTTTTACACAGTACTGTATGTATACATACTCACAGTACATGTTACTGTGTACTATGTACCATGTACAATGTTGATTGTAATCAAGAGAACATACAGCAGTTCCACACACACCACAGCCAGACTGGAGTCTCTTCTTCCTTTTACTCAAAGCAGACCATTTTTCTCATTCAAACACGCCTAATTTGCCTGTAACACTAAATATATCCATGACATAGGGCAGCGGTGGCCTAGTGGTTAGGGAGTTGGCATCAGAAGATTGTGGGTTCGATTCCCTCACAAGTAGGTTGCCCTGAGGTATCCCTGAGCAAGGTACCGTCCCCGTCATTGCTCCCGGGGCGCTTTCAATAGCTGCCCACTGCTGCACGGTGTTTGTGTGCATGGGTTAAAAGCAGAGGTCCAATTTCGTTGTGGTTCATGTGTGCTGTGCTGTGACCTCGCAATGACAAGGGAAGTCACTTTCACTTCACTTTCACATTGCAACGGGATATCCAAGTCAGTAGGACTTTTGTGTGTGTGTGGTACCTGTATTCTTCACCCAGATCTCTGGGGTGGTGTGCTGAGCTTTAACAGCAGCTTCAGAAGCATAAACCACAGTCATCTCCTCTCTGTCCATCGCACTCAGATCAAACTTGTTCAATTCATCATAGACTCCCTCTGCCATTCTCCCTCTGACTCCGAAACACTTCTACAACCCCAGAATGTGATGAAAGAAATCTTTGATCATTAGATAAAGATACCTAAGAGGGCAAGATGAATCTGCTTGACATTTTTAACCCTTTTTAAAGAGTATCAAATATGTCTAGAATCTAGCATTTTAACATGAGATATTTGATGAAGTAACGCCTTTCTGTAGGACGGCATTATGAGGCTACCTGAAATCTACATGAGTCATTTTTGACTACAGATGTAAACTGATATTAACATTACTAAAGTTTGGTTCCAGCCACCATTACTTGTCAAAAATGTTCCTTTCATCTTACCAGCCCCAGGAAGTGTGATGATGAAGGGTGCTTCAGGGTAAGTTATCGTATTACAATGATTGTATAGTTATAATGTATTCCTTTTTACGCTACCCAAAAACAACGTTTCATCTGGATTAATTTGAATTTTGTGACAACAGACCTCACACACATACACACTCAGACACACACACACACACACAAATACTCTACTGGCTCTCAGTGGTTAAGTCTGTATACTTTTGCCTCATTAGTATTGTTAGTCTTCTTATATGGACATACTATTCCTTTCTTTGGTTCTGCAGTGTTGACCAGAGGAGGATGGGTTTGCCTATTTATCTCCTACATACATCTAGCTGTAAATTAATCAATGAATTGTTGCAAAAAATATAGGCTATTAAAGTCCAGAGATGAACACTGAAACATTTTTAAAGGGGCTAATTCCAAACCAACATGGATTGAGCATACATACTGAGATCACATCACTGCATTTTTTGGGTCACAAGTGTTATACTGATGATAAGCAATATTTCAGCAGTAGTGTGAAGCTAATGTCGACACCACTGTCGTTGTAAAATGAAGTCGAAGTGAAATACACAACTTGAGAAAAGATGAAGAAAAATCAGCATGAACCTGCCTACCTGGAAGTCATTTAAACTTTAATAAATTAAATTCCAAATGTAATCCCACGCTTAATTTTTGCCCCCTAAGAGTGTATTTGTTTTTAATAAACCTTTCTCAAGGCTCTTATGCTACACAATTAGGCTCGTCTAATAGTTTTGCCAACAGTCAATGTGTCTGATTCCACCGTAACTTGTAGAAAAGACATCAGCCCATAGTCTCCAGCAGCAAATGACCTTTTTTTGAGCATTTGTTTATTTAACACACATTTATGAAGATTATTCTCTGAGTTCATTGATAAAGAAATAAACATTATATAACAGAGGTATAAAATAACAGAATAAAAGAATTTGTCTGAAAGTTGATTTTCACTTTCAATTCAATTAGTCATTGAACAATTTTCTCACATATCCAAAAATGCTGGTCAGTACAGGGCACATTTATCCAGTTGTGCAGCATATTGTTAACACCTGTTGCCACCTGCACACAGTACTTTTGTGTGTAGTATAGATATATCACTTCTCCATATTGTGGATTTCCACTACTCCAGTATCTAGAACAAAAACAAGAAACATTTGAAATATGTTTCTTTAGTAAGGATTTCATTTTACGCACAAGTAAAATGCTCTCAATGTACATTTTCAGGAAACAGCAGAATGGCTCAGTCCAATCTCAGTCCAGATTGCAGTGATTGCCGAGGCCCGAATGTCGGTGACCACTAATGGCAATGCTTCTTTTAAAACTTCCGTCTATTTAATGCAATGAAATTGAAGAGTTGGCCTGGTGCTGCTATACACACTGATGGCCAGGATAGTGCAGCATGAGATCACCATCTGACTTGTCTTCTGGTTCCGTGTTCTTTAGCACAGGTGCTCTTTATCAGGTCTTCTAGGTTTATAAGCCTCTTGGACTCACAGGCGTTCTTAGTTTTCATTTTGCCTTAAATGTTGTTTTTAAATGGTCCTTTTAATGCCAATCCATAGTCTTTAGGCTATCAGTCTTAGCTCTAGGTTCCCTTCGTTTCTCTTTTCTTATGTTCTCCTGTTTTTTTAATCCTGTATTTTATATCAGCTTCCTCAGTCTTAGTATCACTCTTGCATTTGTCACCGATGTTCTCCTAACAGCTCCTATTTCTAGCTTTTATTTGTTTTATTTTAAAATCTCATCAGCTAATCTAACACTGAGTCATCCATCTCTACTCCTAAAACTACCTAAAACAAGCTTTACTGTTGAGCACTACGTACACATTTCAGAACTGATTTCTTTTCAGTATGAAATCCCACCTTGTGAAGGGAATTAACATGTTTTAATTTCACAAATGATAAGGTGTGTCATTTCTTAAATTGAGGTGAAATGATAAACTTTTTACTCAAATTATTACACGGGTCGTACAATTTGTGATGAAACATATTGCAATTAACCAGTTGTGGAATTTATTATGTCAACTGGAAAAATGTCAGCTTCAGATTCTCACCCAGATTGCAGTAATGTGCCATCCACCCATTTCCACTGCTCTATAAAGTCATGGTTGGTCAGACCAATCCAGAAGTCACTCGCCAGTGCAGAAACAAAAGTCTAACCAGGAAAAAAAAAATGTTTTTTTCTTTTATTTAAAACACAACTACACAAGCATGTTGAGGTCAATGTGGTTTTAAAAATATTCTCTCACCTGTTCTTCTCTGCTGTTGATAATCACCAGGCCTGCTTCTTTACTTATGCAGTCCTGTTCGCTCTGATACCATGTATCCCTTAATTGGGACACATAGTAACAGCTGGACATGAACTTGCTCCAACCATTTGGACACAATGTCTCTAAAGAAAAGCAGTTGTAAAGTTGAGATGCTATTCTGGATTAAAGCTAATATTGAATAAACTACTTGTATCCTTACCTGTGATTTTTTTGTGTGATTTCATCTATAAACTTTCCACTACAACAGTACCCAGAATACTTCAAATACTGCTTTAAAGTGGAACACTACAATCAGAAATGAAGAATTTGGTCTCATCCATTCAGATTAATCTAAATTAGTACAGTATTCTGTAAACCCCTTCAGAATATGTCAGGTTTATAGCTGAGTTTATGCTAGATTAATGTACTACACCATAACTTAAAATCATTTCATGGCAACAAGCTACTGATTTCTGGATTGCTCAATAATAATTGCATTGATCTGAATCACCTATTGAGTGCGTCCTGACAGTGAAATAAGCATTTTAAGTTCAACAACACTGTTTTTGTCTCTTAAAACTATATAGACTTGCTTATTAACCTTCTTTGCATATCTACATGATTTTCTTAATTACCTTTCAGTACACAAAAGAATGTCAGTAATCAATTGGACAGATTTAATTGATATTTGTGTTTAAAAAAATACCTAGGCATCTCACCTTAAAATAGGCTTTGTTAAAACAAAAGCTAAACAAAAGGAGTTCAGTATTGTACATGATTTCATTTTGAAGAAAGAAGTGGCCAGTCTTGCTCAGGTAGTCATTTCCAACTTTTGCAGCCCCCTGCTCATATTACTGCCACAGCCGTTAGATTCACATTAGACCACGTTCCTCTCCACAAGAACTGAGGAGTGTTAATCAGCAACTCACCAAGCTTGCTCTGAAGTCTGTCTCTTTCCATGGTCAAATTGTCAAAGCTGTTTTGTAACTGCTCTTTCTCTGCATTATGTTTTACACTCAGGCCAATGATAACTGCCAGCAGGAGAACACACAGCAGCGCCAGACACACTGCAGCTGAATTACCAGAGCGCACCTGCCCTCCCTCAGAAGCAGCCTCAGAACCTGCAAGAATTACAATAGCAGTATGGTTAGACTTCCACTACTGCTTTTTTCACATTCTACTTTAAGGATTATGGAAGTGATAACTAAGGACGTGCACTTGGCTTTACATTATTTTACTGAAAAACTCCAGCAGTGATCAGATAAAAACACGGAAACCTAAATTTGCCAATATAAAAGATACTACCCACATTCTTTGGCCATTTTACCAGAAAACATACCAAATGTGTGCACTTTGTAACAGTTATCACTGGGCAATTTTTCCACCCTCTACATCCATCAGAGGACAGGGAAACTGTAGGACAACAACTTACCAGGTGGTGGGCCATTGTTAGCACAGTAGTACTAATATATTAGAGGCACTGTGTGTTTTATAAAACACAGTGATGTAGGGTTTTGTTTGATATTATGAACTGTACAGAGCCCCAGGATTAAGTCACCATCCCGCCATCGCATCTTGTTTTTGTTAAAAACTGACAGAAGGAACCACAAGGTCTTAGTCAAGACTATATTAAAAGCACTTAATCCATATTGCTGCTTTATTGTCTCCACAACAAAAAGGAAAATAAAGGAAAAAGTGTGAAGAGTGAACAGAAATACTCACTTCTAAGAGATATATTAAAAAAATGTAAAAAAAAAAAAAAGGACCTGCTGCTAATAACTTCAGATTAAACCGGCTGGTGAGCATTTGATATCAGATAAAGCTTGTCACTTCCTTTTGCTAATCTAAGGAAATAGTTCATCAAATATGAACATCAAATGAAAGCAGATTTAAACAAAACACTCTTGAGTTTACTTCCTTAGTTTTGCACTGGCACTTATGCAGCTTACAATAATGAAAGTCTGTGTCAATTAAAGTTATATAAAGAAGCCCTGGAGCTCCAGTAGAAAAATAAAATCAGGCTGATTGACTGCACTTCAGTGAAGGTAATTTGCAAATTAGACTTTTTAATGAATGGTTATTATAAGCAGGTTGATTTAATCCTGAAATAGCATTTTCCATTAATTTACCTGCTTTTGGTGTTGCTGTATTCAGATAGAAGTTCTCATAGACTTCACTGTGGCTGGCACTCTCCTTGTCTTCTAAGTTTATATATATGTTCTCAAAATCTCTGTCTTTCTTAGGGTCCTCCATGGTCCGGAGGACAAACACAGAATGGAAACTGCTGCTTATCTGATGGTCAATTTATGATGCTCATGTCATGTGATTCTAAACAGAGCCTTAAAAGGCGTTTTTCAAGCCAAAATTATATTTATTTCTTATATTCAAGATTCAAGCACAGAAACTGCATACTCATAATTTATCATTTTTAAATGACACCTATACTAGAATATTTAAGGAAAAGGCAGAGATGCTAGGGTGGGAGAGAATACACAGGGTAATGGAAAATGAGATATGAAGCATGCCAAGCCAAGCCTTCTTTTATTGTGCTGTCTGTATCTCTTGCACTATGTTACTACTGCCTGCACTCTGCACTTAATAGTTTTTGTTGCATCTTTTTTAATTTTTCTGATGCTCTCATTAGGAGTCAAAACAGCAGATCATCCATTTCCATTTCTTCTTGTCCTGCAACTTGCTCTTTTACTTGGACCCCTGCTTGTCTCTCTATAAACCTCCTCTGTAGCCTTCCTCTTCTTGCTTGGCAACTGCCACTTCCAGCTCTGTCTTTTCGACAGCGCCACTGGCTCCAACCCATATAGTATAGCTGGTCTCGCAACCGTCCGGTAAAGCTTATCACCCCTCTGTGCTTTACTTGACTTGACACAAACACACTCACTAACATTTACTAATGCTAGTCTCCAACATGCAAAATTATAACATGCTGTACTGGCAATACAGCACATCTTTGCTTTTTATATAAACCATTTAAAGCACTTGCCCATTTTAGTCCAATACTCTTGCAGTCTGAACCTCAAACAGTTTATGGAGCTCCTCAGAGCCCACTAGCTGATCTAGGATCTGTTAATGTGAATTACGCCATAGTAAATAAAATAGAGGAAGCAGATCCAGGATCAGATTCTGAGAAACTCCGAAAATACGGTGGGTTTTGACAACACAAGAGACATAAAGTGTTTTATGCGATTTAATTAGCTCCGCTGGTATCATTTACTACAAAAGATCCCACTTTTTACGCTAGAATGGCCCTCCAAAGGCGCCCCCTATAAAGCACATTCCTGCTGAGGGTGATGCGCGCTCCCGAGGAGTCCGTTCTGCGCGCGTGATGTCTCGCGCAGCCGTGGCGCCTGGGCAAGCCGAGCTAAGCTAGCTAACGTTTCTGACGGACTATACATGTTCCGTTTTCAGGTAACTTCAATCCTGTTTCTGTGCTCGTTTTCCTGTTGTCCATTTCACCCAGCTTAAGTTGGTTTACGCTTACTTTTTTTGCAGTAGAAAACTGGGTCGTTGTTCGTCCGGACAGCCAGCTAGCCGGCTAACGTTAGCCGCTAGTCGAGGCCTAGCGTTAGACAAGCTATTTCTCCTTCACTGGGCGATAGAAATATTGAATTATAGGCATGAAATCGTCTTTAAAATGTCACTACGTTTCCCCCCCCAGGACTCCTAGATAGCGATATGCATGAATTAGTTACGTTGACCAATGTCAGCTAACTAGCTAAGTCACTGTTAATGTTTGGACAGGTTAAGTGTTTATTTATTTTTGTCCACGCTGTAGGACGTATGATGTTTAATTAAATAAACCCATAATGTAAAGTTAGTCCAACTTCGAGTCGTTGTTCTGCCTTTGTTAACATCTATGTCAGTTACCTAACTAAAGAAATTGCATTAAGATTTTCTGCCTTGTCAATAGACGCCTCAGTAAAATCACTTGTGAAATCTGTTTTAACGTTTAATCGACAGCAGTTGTTGATTTTATGCTGTTGCTGCAGTTTGTTTTTTAGCAACGAAATTGGAGCTGGTGTTCTTGACCTAGAAATGCCAGCCAGGACGAGTCCATCTCCATGTGTTCTGTCTTTGTGCTTGTCTCCTCTGATAGGACAGCCACCGACCAGGACTTGGAGGAGTTTATTACTTTAATTTATTTTTATATATTAAATTTTATATATATATATATATATATATATATATATATATATATATATATATATATATATATATATATATATATATATTACCCTGAGGTACCCTTGATAAATATAAATAAATAAAAGTTATATGACAAGAAAATGAGGCAAAAGTAAAAAAGTCAAAAGAGAACAATAAGTTGTGCATAAAAGCTGTTAAACCAAATATTTAATTAAATAAAAAGAAAAGAAAATACAATTAAAGAATAGTCTGGGCCTGACATGAATTGGAGTCTCCGTAATGATATTTAAAGTGTCGTAATGGGGTTATTATAAATTTAAAGTTTCTTTTGAATTATGAATATTTCACCCAGTGTGGGATAAAATATGTTTCTATTCTGTTCTAGTAGTGTCTCATTTAACCGTCTTTGAATCTGGTGAATTTCCATGTCAAACGTTTCCTAGATTTTTTTTTGAAACTGTGCTGTGTCTGAGAAAAAAACGCTATTATGTCTTTTTTTTTTTTTTTTTTTTTTTAAACCAATGGAAAATGCTAGCACAGTAGTCATGTAACTTTAGTCAAGACAACAAATGTCGCAAAAGGAGTATGTACAGTGTATGATGGCATAACATGACCCAATGGCTTTGTTAGAATATATATATATAATATTTATATTTTTTGGAAAGTAATGAGAATGAGGGAGGTTTGAATTTGTGTAAATATGAGCAAAAGGGGCAAATCTGTTATCTATATATAAATCCTCCATGCACTATAATACATTTTTAGGTGGAGAAGACATCAAGTTTAGATGAAACCTGAAAGGTTGTGGGTTATTGGAGTATGCATAGAACCTACTGAAAGGGCAAATGGCTTTGATTTCAATTTGAAATGATCAGGGAGACCTTTTTGATGCAGACATGGTGTCAGTTTGTGCTTGTCCTATTTATCTGCTGTGTATTTGATTTCGGTCTTCCTCCAGTCCTTTGATGATGACTGCACCCTGGAGGAGGAGGGACTGGTAGAGGAGGAAGATGAAATTGACCAGTTTAACGATGACACCTTCGGGGCAGGGGCAATTGGTATGACTTTAATGCTTTTGCAATCGTGGCAGCCTTTGGATAGACTGGATAGACAGCTTTTGTGGATAGACTGACATGCCTGTTCAGTGAATGTTTAAAAAATTGGCTGCTTAATACAATGGTATCCTTTAGACTAGACCTTCAATGGATATATAGCCAAAGGGTTAGCTAACGTTTATATTACTTAAGACTAATATTCCCTGCCGTCAAAAGCAGCAGAACATGCTATTGGCCAATATAAAATGCTTGATTTGGCTCAGCTTCGGATTGTAACTTACCAAGCTTATGTTGCTCATCGGTGGCCTAGTGGTTAGGGAGTTGCCCCCGCATCGGAAGATTGTGGGTTCGATTCCCTCACCACTAGGTTGCTCTGACGTACCATCCCTGTCACTGCTCCCTGGGCACTTTGAATAGCTGCCCACTGCTGCATGGTGTTTACATGGGTTAAATGCAGTGTGCTGTACTGTGACCTCGCAATGGCAAGGGTTGTCACTTTAACTTCATAGTATTTCTACTTATTGTATATCTGTAAGCATGATGCAATCATAACCTATGATTCCTTTTGTCCACAGATGATGACTGGCAGGAGGAGCATGCTCGGTTGGCAGAGCTGGATGAGCGAGTGCGGGATGGGCTGCAGGGAGCTGGCGATGCCCCTGGTTCCGCCGCATCTCGCCCTGCGAATAGTGAGCCCCTCACTGTTGCATTCCCTTCATTGTCTTCTTCCTCACTCCCTCCTCCTGGTTTAGAGGAAAAGTCTGCAGGTGACCTGGCCGAGTCACTGACTCGCCTCATTCTTGGCTCCGATCCTGCCATTGCTGGAGTGGGTGCTGCTGAACCAAATAGGTCCAGTCTCCCATCTACGCCTTCCAACCAGGCACTACCTTCAGCATTGAGCGGCATGCCTAACTCGTTGCTTAGCTATCAGCAACAGCAGCATCTGCTGCATAGAGGTACAGCACCGCTGCAGCAGGTGAGTTCTGGATTTAACTGATTTTAACTTTTTTTTTTTTTTTTTTTACATTTGCGTTTAGATTTTGAAAACAGTGGAGTGGAAAAAGGTATCACTGCTACTATTTTATTAATTTATTATGGCTTTGTCACTAAAATATTACGTATGATTGCTTAAACAATTGAAACGAATGTTTCATGTCATACTGCAAGTAATGAATAGGAAACTGTCAAATTATTTTTGTGCTTTTTTTTCTTTTTTTTTTTTTTCCTTTTCTTTTCCATTTGTACTTCAGATGAACTCTCACAGTATTTGGGAAAGCACTATGGGCTTTGGTCCAGTTAGTGTTACTCCTGGGCTTGTCACTCACATGGAGGTAATATCGTTAAAATTTGTGATTTGTAAAGTGGTTGTGGTTTTACAATGACCAAAAAAAAAATTGCATTATTGTTGAAAGAGAAACATTTTTGTTTTTCTTTGCTTTGTATGCCTTCCAGCTTAGAATCATAAGACCTGATATCATTTTATTCTTTTGCAGGATTCTCCTCTCCTGTCCATCATCAAAGAGGTAGGGCTTCCAAAACGGACACCTCAAGTCAGCAGGGAGGAGGGTCGAGATTTGTCTGAAAGGGTACCACCTCCCCGTTCCTCCTCACCTGTGATTGGAAGTCCGCCTGTAAGGGCAGTACCTATTGGGACCCCTCCTAAACAGCCCATGGCCCATGTCCTGAATCAGCAGGTATGGCAGCCATGCCTTGTGTATTAACAAAATAATATCACCGTATTTAGTGATCCTAGGTGTAGCTGAATGTAATTCACTTTGTTCCCAGATTCACCATCCCGCTGCAGTCCATGTGAGAGCTCCAGTGCAACATCGTTACCCCCATCCCTTCCCTGAGCGCCTCTCCCCCAATACTCTCCTCAACATTGCTGTGAGTGACCCTTAAGCACCCTTTAGTTCCTTTTCCTCTCATTTAGTGCTGTTTTCTATCCTCTTTTGGTTTAAGCAATTTCCCTCTGGATCAACAAAATGTTTGATTGTGATTGTTGGTTATGCCTTGTTTTCAATGCTTGACAAACTAAGAATGGAATTTTTATTTCCCCCCCCCCTTTTTTTTTTCCTCTTGCGCAAACTCAGAACTCTCCCCTATGTCGACCTCCATTTACTGCTGGAGTAGGTCCAGTTCTGTCTCAGATACAGCGGGCCCAGTTGCTCAACTCTCAGGTGAGGCTTATGTTATGAAATGACAAATGCCTGGATGGACAAAATCCTCTTCACTAAAAGTACTGTATGTGCCAATGTTTATAGAAATACATTTTCAGACTGTATTGTTACGCACAGAAAATAATAATAATAATAATAATAATAATGATAAAGGCAATAGTGTCTGTTTGTTGAGTGGTTCATTATATAAAACGTCACACTCAAGTGTGGTTTTGTGTTCAGGATCCAGTTACTACTTAAGAGGATAAGTCTCTTGTATATTGGAATACACAAGAATACTGTGTGTAACAAATATACCCCATTCAGTCAGAGAACGCAATGAGAATTAAAAATAAATTTGTTCACAATCGCAGCAGAAGACTGAATGCATAGCATGTGTCCTTTTCTCAATTTGTCATATTTTGTAGGTTGGTCCTTTCCCAAGGGGACCTGGTCCAGCTCCCCCAATGTTGGCAAGTGGGGGTGGGGGTTTCAGGCCTTTTTTTGGACAGCCTCCTCCAAGAGTCGGTCCCCATGCGCATCACACCCCTCCTCCTAATCATGCCCCCATTCGTCATAACACGACTCATCTCCATCCCCAGCACCGCAGGATGCTCACCCAAAGGATGCAGAACAGGAGGTGTGTCCGTCAATAAATTTGTCAAATAATTGTTCCTTTCGCCTTTTATTATGCAGAGTTTTACTAATATTTATATTTAATAGTTTTATGTAGTGTGGTGTTTGGTTGTTATTTGTTTTTCAGTGATCGTAGTGGTGGTGGTAGAGGCGGAGGGGACAGAAGTAGGGATCCCTACAGCAATTTAATGACTCAAAAGGAAAAGGACTGGGTGGCACGCATTCAGATGATGCAGCTCCAGAGCACTGACCCTTATCTGGATGACTACTACTACCAGGTATCAACACACTTATTCACACTCACTTGGCTGTTTTAGCTGCATATTCAGAACAGTATTATTTTTTTTTTTTTTTTTTTTTTTTTTCGTGACCATCTTAAGTGACCGAATCATGTTTAGGGAATCATGTTAATTTTTCACGCTAACATGTTTATTTTGAACTCTTAGAATTATTATGAGAAGATGGAAAAACGTCAGGAGCGGGACAGAGACAGCAGCAGGAAAGAGCACACTACCAAACTCATCACACCTCAGGTGGCCAAGCTGGAGCACACATATCGGCCAGGTTAGCGCATATGATGGTGCTTCCACATGGTGACTTGTGGACTTGATGGCGGAAACCTTTTTGCTTCCAGCTTACTGACTCGTGGAAGTACCTTGATGAGATATATCAGGGTGTGATTTATCAAAATATTTGTATGTTTAGTTAGCATTTGTGTATCTCTGTCTGCCTTGCAGTGCAGTTTGCTGGTTCACTGGGCAAACTCACCGTCTCCAGTGTGAACAACCCCAGAAAGATGATAGATGCTGTGGTGACCACTCGCACTGATGATGAGGTTAGCTCTTTTTCTCTTGTTAGAAACATATTTCTCTATACATACTACCTTTTACCTTTTTTTTTGGCAGAGGCTCTCATCCAGAGTGTTCCAAAGATAAAATGCCCCTTACACTAGAAAGCCTAGACTTAAAATAAGGGCTGCCAGCCAGTAAAAATTGTGCTGTACTTGACCTTTAAATAATTACCACATTCTATAGATAAAACAGAAATTTTCTGGGAAGTGTTGAGAAGCTGTTTCTCCCTTCTTTCCATCTGCAGCATGTTAGGCATATGTGTTGGTAATTATTGGAAAAATGTTTGAATCATAATATTGAGACTAAGGCATCATGTGTTTGTTTGATTTGCCTGTACAGGAAAAGAGAGAGAAACAGGTGTGGAACAAGAGGCGACAGATACTCTACACTGTGGAAAAGGTGAGAGGAATGGACACGAGTGGTACCAACAGTAACAGTGATTCTGAGGTACCCCCTGTCCTTCATAAAAAATTTTTTAGCTGTTTATTAAGGTCTACCTGAAAGTGTTTAAAAAGAAACACACTAAATGTGTATGTCAGGGGGTCCTTCAGGATCAGGGTGCAGAGCACAATTTAATGCAAGTTAAGAGTTATTTTTTTTTGGACATTGTGTGCATTTAGTATAAAGTCATATCGTGTTGACTTAATTTAACGAGTCTATTCAGTAATGTTTGTGGTATCCAGATGTACAGTCTGCTGCTGGAGGTGCAAGATTTTGAGAAAAAGTTCCTGCAGACCCCTGAAGAGCAGAGAGAAGCTCTGCTCGAGCAGCACAAAACCAATCTGCTGCAACTCTTCAACACCCTCAAAGAGAAGGAGTGGGTTGAAAGGTAAAGACTGAGTGCAAGAGCATGTCATCTAGCTTAACATTATACAATATTATCATTCTTTCATACCACCCACCAGTATAACAGTCATCTGTGAGTAAGGTACCTAATGATTTACAAGGTCTAATTTTGTTCTGTCTGTCTGTAGGGTGAGTGATGAACAGTGTTTGTTGATCATGTCAGTGCGTAAAGGGAAGCGCCTCATCTCTAGGCTTCTGCCCTTCCTGCCATCACCACAAGGTGCTGCTGTTGTCATGGGAATTGCCCGCAACCTTCCAGCTTTGGCCAAGAAGGACAAGCAAGATCAGGTAGCCACGGCCTCAGTCTCCTGTTGGCAATTGAATTAAACCATGGAGCATTGCATAAAGGTCTTAGCCTTTATGTGGATGTTTTTTTGTACCTCTTCCCTAAACGTTGTTGTAGATCAAGTACCCTACTTCACTGCATTGTATTTTTACATTTCTGTAAAAAAAAAAAAATTTAAATGCCAAGCAAACTACTGAAAGTGCTCAAAGTTGTCCAATTTATTGATTTGGACTATTGATTTGAACTATAGATTTCCCAGATGGAGCATTTGAATGAGGAGGTTGTTACATTTGTCACAGAATTTCATGTGTGGAGGGAAAAATGTGGTTGTCCTTATGCTCTGCTGCTGACTTTTAACAGCACAAATGGAGGCAACCACATTAAGCGGAGCATGAGTAGAACAAAGATGCAGTTCTTTATGATCAAAGAGGAGGAAAGGAAGATCTTGTACTCAAGAGCAAATAGCTTTTTCTAATGAAAAGCAGGATTATATTACATGCTAAAAGGTTGACTGTTGTGGAACAAGAGAATTTATTTAGTTTTTTTTTTAAATAAACATGTTCATTATGTCCCTCTGTTTTAGGTCCTTTGCTGGTTGGTGGAGCCAGTTGCAGTTGTAATCCAGAACATGTCTAGCTCTGCCCTCACTGATCTATTGCAGGAGCTGCAGGGCAGTGAGGGCCAGTTTCCCAGAGTGCTGCAAAATAAAGTAATTCTACTCTTCTTTTTTATGGTTTGTTCATTCCAGACCAAAGAAACTAGTTTCCAATATCAATTTAAACTGCATTGTTAGATTATCAAGATTTGAGAAGAAATACAGTGACTTTGTTTTAATTTCCATTTTTTTTCTCCACACTTTTTTTTTTTTTTTTTAATACTTCCTTAGTTTGGTGTGACGCTGCTTTATCTGATTCTGAGTGAGGGAGAGCGAATGCAGAGCTCTGATCCCAACTGTCAGCTTATGGATGACAATCGATGGTCAGCTACTTGGCTATATTAACCATAGTTTTCGATGTTACTGTTTGTTCTTTCCTGTGATTGTAGGAGGAATGCAATAACTTGTGGTGTTTTGTTTTGTCCTCGTAGGACAGAGTTGGTGTTCTCTGTTACCAGGGAGCTGTTAAATGTCCCTTCCTCCTCACTCTCTCCTCCTCTCTTTACTCCTCCCAACCTTATCTCCCTCTTCTCTCGCTATGTGGACAGGCAGAGGCTAGAGCAGTTGCAGGAGAAACTACAGTGAGTTTTCTCACACACACACACAAAACAATAGATTCATACAGTTTGCTTTTAAGCCTACTTGCCAGTTTTGTTTTTTCAACGAAATTGTACAGGTCTGTGTTATTTAGTGTAATCGGTGTCTGTTATTATAGTTATACATTATTTGGATCACAGAGATGATCTTAAACCCCAAATGATAACTGAAATCCGTAATGTTACTAATGAGCATCACCTCCAAATTATTTTTAAAAGCATTTAGCGGGGTGGACTCCTAGAACACCCTGTAGTGGGAAAACCATCCAATCTTGAGAAGGGGTTTTATTTTGTCAGGGACATTTTTATTAAACAGTATCAACACATCTGTAAACTAGTGTTGGTATCTCCAGTAGTTTTATTTGGCTTGAAAATTAAACACCCTTATTTAGGTTACATTAAAGACAATGAACTCTACGATATAGGTTTTATGATGGGCTGGTGGAAAGGCATGCAACAGGATTTACCCAGCACAGCTTTCGTGTAGCAACACAGAACATATAATCTAAATAAAAGTATAAATCTTAATGTTGATAGAGAAGAGACCATCCTCTACATAAAAGCATCGCTCTCCTTTCAAAAGAGAGTACGTGGATACGTTGTCTAATCAGCATTCTGTGTAGTTTTTTGCTGTCCACAATCAGTTTTAATGTTTATATTTTGTTTTCTATAGGATCACGGCCTTGTCCAGGTAGAAGTTACTTCACACATCGAGTCGCTGTTGATGAGACTTACTGTTAATGTTTGTGTGTGTGTGTGTGTGAGAGAGAGAGAAGTAATGTTAGGGCTGATAATGATTTTAATCCAGCAGAAACTGTCACTTTCTTATTTTTTCCCTTGTTATAAGATGTGTTTGTCGGAGAAGAGTGTGCGTGCGTGTGTGTGTATGTCTGTGTGTGTGTGTGTGTGAGCGATAGATGAAGATTGAAACTGAGGAGGAAATTACTCTGCATTTTTAAATATCTTGTTAACATTGATGCCTGTGATAAAACATGGAATTAAAAGTATTTCTATTGTATAAATCAGACTCTGATGCAAGGATTTGTTGCTGTTCTTTTCTCAGTAGGTATGATAATCAGCAGGAAACTAGAACTCAGCCAGTTATCTCAGGGCCCGTTATGGTTCTCTTGGATGGAATGAACAGGTAGCTCTTAAAGCTGTTTTGAAGTTTTAAAGGGCTGTAGTTAGAAAGATAACTGTTCCAGATGACTTTCATCTGGATTTGGTCCTGCAGCTTAGATAAGGCTTGTGATGGTTAGCTAATTTTTAGTTAAGGGTTAGTTCATTATTCATTAATACATTTTAGGGACAGATGAAGCTGTTTATAATGCATAAAGCATCATTTAATTTAGAACTTTTTAATAAATTCAAATTTTCAAATCGGTTCAGTGGTTCAGTTTGTAAACTGATCTTATCTGGCCCAGTCGTTTCTCTCTCCACACCCCCTCTGTGTATCTTGTCTGAAGGAGTGGGCATTAAAAGCGTATGCTTTACGTGTGACCAAAAAAAGGCATTTCAGTCAAAATCCTGTTTTGTGTTAACTAAAGCTAATAATGATCAAAGGAAAAGAGAAAATACTAGGCTAAATGATCACTTGCCAAAATGTACACTGTTGAAAGAGTTTTGTTTAAAGTAGTGATTAGAATAATCCTTCTAAACATCTGATATCTGACCTATACACAGTACTGAGTGCAAGTCTTTATTGCTTTCTAGAGACTAGAGTTGTATTTTAACATGTTGAGGACTGATTCTCCAGGCTTCCCGAAGGACCAGGACAAACCAACCTTTCCCAGTGTCAGACCAGCACAGACCAACATTTATTCCAGCCTGTCCCAGTGGCACAGACCGGCACAGACCAGCACAGACCAGCATTTCTCCAGCCTGTGCCGGTGGCAAATCAGTTCAGACCAGCGTTAGTCCAGCCTGTCCCAGTGTCCGATCAGCACAGACCAACAATAGTCCAGCTTGTCTCAGTGTCAGACCATTGTTAGTCCAGCTTGTCCCGGTGTCAGACAAGCGTTAGTCCAGCCTGTCCCTTTATACATCCCGCCATAAGCCTGGTAAAGTGCGTGACATTAACATTTCACAACAAACTAGACGAATAGTGGCTGAATAATTAAGTTTAAGTGCCTCAGTCTCCTGCAAGATTTGCACAAGACTATAAGTAGATATTCAGTGTGGAGCTGTATTATTTGCTGTTGTGATGAACTTAGTTTCTGCTTTTTCACATTTTGACATTGCAGTACTTGTAGCACTCTGACCATCTGCATGATTCAATAGAAAGAGCTTGAATGTTCTGGATTCAGAGCAGAGTATGAAAAGCTGATCTTTTTAATATTGCACTGATGAATATTTTTTATTCAATTTTATCAAATACGACCTAACACAAAAACACACATCAGGACGTATAGTGGCAGCGAGTGATAATAATATATGTAGCGAAAAAGCTGTCCGCCCGAACAGGGACTTGAACCCTGGACCCTCAGATTAAAAGTCTGATGCTCTACCGACTGAGCTATCCGGGCTCTAGGCTTCAACAAGCAGCAGCGTCTGCTCAAGAAGTGAAGATGTGACTTGATACGAGTATGAACCCAAGTCTGTTTATATTAAATTAATCCAAGAAAATATAATCGCACGCTTCTTAATGGCATTTCTGGAAAATGCGTATCAGTACAGGAACATTACCCGAAGATGATATTTTCTTGGATTAATGTAATATAAATATGGGTTTTGGTTAATTCGATTCAATCGGGCGCATTAACCGACTCATATACGTATAAAACGAGATAATGTAATTTAAAAATGGGTTTAATTCACAATATGAAGCTCATTGGATCAACAGTGACCCATTCTCAAAGCGCTGCCTCGAGCAGCTCAGTCCTGCCTTTATTTCATTAGTGCAATTTCAGCGCTGATCAACAGGTGGCTCCGTGGCGCAATGGATAGCGCATTGGACTTCTAGTCAAGCACTTGAGAGGTGATTCAAAGGTTGTGGGTTCGAGTCCCACCGGAGTCGCACCTTTTTACTTCCCGTTATTCTCAAAGCAGGATCCGTGATGTTTTGGCAGATTAATCATGAAAACCATTTCAGGACCTTCCTGTTGAATAATCCTTGCTTTGGGCGTCAGGTTCCAAGAGGAGCGGAGCTGCATCAGACTGCAAAACTCAAAAACAGGAGTTTCTGAGAGCACACTGACCAGCCTCCCTGGAACAGATGTCCAGTTGGTGTCTAGTTTTTGTCCAATGCCCAGCATTTTTTTAAAAATACATGTGCTCATTGTCAGAGAATGAGAAGTGTCCGTGCAGACAGTGAAACTATGAAAAACAGCCTCAGTCAGTCCCAGTCTTCAGTCCATCTTAGATTCACCTTGCTGGTGTGATTCATCCTAACAGTGAAGTTTATAATTCATTTATAATTTCAGTTTAGAAATGATGAGTAGTGGTGGTTTATGATAAAGAAAAAAAATCACAGTAAAACTAAGAAACTTTACCACTAATAAGTTCAGTTAATCAATTTTCAATTAATTTTGACACCGATTTAAAAACATATTGACGTTTTTAGCTTTGCTGTGCTGTTTTTTGGGGCGATTTAGATCCAGCCGAGTCCCTGCATGTCCAAAAAGCCTGTCACCAGAATTCATTATATTGTTATGAAATAAATAATCTTATTTTAGATGAATGATTTTATTTTAGAATGCATGATTTTAGTCGGAAATTTTTCACTTAAAAATTATTTTATATTAAAATGAACGAGTAGATCATCATTTGCTCATAAATGCTGTTACATAAATTAGATTTTATTTCTAAATGAACGAGTGGATCGGAATGGGGAAATGGCTGTTGAGTGCCGCGCATGCGCAGTGGCTGAACCTCTCCCAGTCGCTGGGCAGCTCCGAGTGGAAGCTTCTGGAAGTTCCTCCTCCAGAGGAGCAACTTCACACATTTCGATGAGAAGAGAGCGCCCAGCACCTTCCTTCACAGTAAGAGTTCTCCGAGAAAAAGCGAAATTCACGTGGTGTCTGTCAAAAAAGCCAAAGTGACCAATTAGCGGTTAAATTTGGTCTTCCGTAGACAAATTATGTCGTTTAGCCAAGCAAATTAGCCTAGCATTGAAGGCACTGAGCTACATTTGAGCAGCCTAACCAACATTTAACCTGAAATAATGTTACTCAAACTGTACACAAGGTCGCCTTTGAGCCCTAAAATCTGACGCTAACTTTGTTGGACAGCGTTGTGGTTAACTTTAAGCTCGGTCAGTTTCCATCAGTGCTGGGTGAAGAAGTCTGAATTTGTGATTTATTTTAGCTATATATCTTCTTTTGAATGTTAACTGAATACCTGACCTCAGATACGAGCCTGTAGTAACTGCTTGTTCACTACTCGTGTTCCATTTTTAATTTTTTTTTACAGTTTACTTCTCCAGGTCCTCAACATGGTGAAAGAGACCGGTTTTTATGACCTTTTGGGTGTAAAACCCAATGCCAGCCCCGAGGAGCTGAAAAAGGCCTATCGCAAGCTGGCCTTGAAATACCACCCAGATAAAAATCCAACTGAGGGCGAGAAGGTAAAGTTATTTTCCATATGTGCAATAAGATCATGTATAGTTACTTCTGTCAGTGAGCTGTCAGTAAATAAGGTACCTGTCAGAACAGTATTCTCTCTATTGATATTCATATGGGGCATCTCTCCAATAGAGTCAATAATTGTTTGTTTTGCTAAGTCAAATTGGACTGTTGAAACATTGCTGATCCCTAAAGGAACTTGCTCAAGTGATTCTGATTCACTTCTCTAAATCCTCTAAATCTCATTCCTTTTCTGCTCAGCTCTCAGTGGGTTTAAACTTGGAGAGAGAAGGAGAGGTGGGTGACACTGATCTGTGATCAGGTGGGAGTTGTGAAGGGTGCACCCACCCCCCCCTTGGATATAGAAGGCAGTACTGTGTAAATAGACTGTTGGTGGAAAACGCGTCCCTTTCCTTGAATCGTGTCTGAGAACATGTTGTCTGTTTCTCTTCTTTCAGTTTAAACAGATCTCTCAAGCCTACGAGGTGCTATCAGATGTAAAAAAGAGAGAAGTTTACGATCGAGGTGGAGAGAAGGCCATCAAGGAGGGTGGCAATGGAGGTGGAGGTGGTGGCTTTGGTTCACCCATGGACATTTTTGACATGTTCTTTGGTGGAGGGGGCCGGATGCACAGAGAGAGGAGAGGTATCTTCCCTTGTAATACACCATACAAAGATTTAAAAGTGGGCAAATAAAAAGTGAGATATAGATCTTTGTTTCTGAACATACAGCATGTACTGTCAAACAAGGCCAAATTCAATATCTGGCAAGAAACACAAGTTTGTGTACACTCTGTTAACACGGCTTTTTTTTTCCATTCATTTTTTTTACTGTGTTAGGTTATTGGTGAAAGATAGTAAATAGTAAACTCCACAGTCTGAGAATTAGAAAATGGAGCTGTTTACAGTTGGTCTGTCAGCTGGTTGAGAAATGTATTTTCCAAGGCTTGGCAGCAGGTGGCTCTGTGGCGCAATGGATAGCGCATTGGACTTCTAGTCAAGCAGTTGAGATGTGATTCAAAGGTTGTGGGTTCGAGTCCCACCAGAGTCGCTGTTATGTTAATATAACATATGTTGATTGCAAGAGTAAGGCATAACTTTAAAAGTTTAAAATAGTGAGAATTAAATTAAATGTGTTTTTTATTTTGGACGTTGCAGTGCTAGTTAATCATACCTTTTTGTTCACTGAGGTTTACTGAGAACAAGGGCCTTCTTAAAAAGAGTGCATGCTCAAAATATAGAGATATCATTTTATGTATTTATTTTTTTAGATTACAATGTATGGGATGCATTTCAGAGCAGCCATAGTAAGGTGTTGCACAAGATGTTGGTCTAATGTTGAGTTTTGAGACTTGGCATCAGACTTTTTTTTTTTTTTTTTTTTTTTTTTCCCCACCATATCTCTCAAATAATATTAATATTACAATATTATGCTGACAGTTAAAGTTCTAGGACATATTCTTGTTTTTCATTCACAATGTCATTGAATTAAAATGAATCTGCTTTGCGGGCATGTTCGTGTCTGATGTCATATATAACAGGGACCTGTAGGGGTCAGTGTAGACGTGAAAATATCTAAAATATAATCATTAGTATTAAGGTATTCAGTTTGCAGGTTTGAATAATGACCCAGGAATGCAATAAAAAGTGAAAGGAAATGCCTTACTTTCTTTTCAAAGGTAAGAATGTGGTTCATCAGTTGACAGTTTCTTTGGATGACCTTTATAATGGAGCCACCAGGAAACTGGCTGTACAGAAAAATGCCATCTGTGAGAAATGTGAAGGTAACAGATCATCAAAATTGTATGTGTGTATTTTTATATAGTTATGTGAAGGATGTTTGATCTGTGTTGTGTGGGGTTTTTTTTTTTTTTTTTTTTTTTAAAAACTCTTACCTCAACCATGTTGTGTACTATTTAGGACGTGGAGGGCGTAAGGGGGCCGTGGAGGTGTGCCCCTCATGCCGTGGTACTGGGGTGCAGGTAAGGCTGCATCAGCTGGCCCCTGGTATGGTGCAACAGATCTCTACCATCTGCAGTGGCTGCCATGGCCAGGGCCAACGACTGAGCCACCGTGACCGCTGCAAGACCTGCAACGGGCGCAAAATTCTGCGTCAAAAAAAGATCTTGGAAGTGCACGTTGATAAAGGTGAGGAATGTCAAAACATTTACTACTAGCTTGGGATTAATCTTTTTATTTTAAGATTGTGCATACATTATGTGATTTTTCTGAAAGAAATTTATACTGACATGATAGAATTTGCAAGCTGAGTGGGATTGGCTGCTTCTAATGACATCTTTTTTGTTTGACAGGGATGAAAGATGGACAGAAAATCGTTTTTCATGGGGAGGGGGACCAAGAGCCTGGTCTAGAAGCTGGGGACATCATTATTGTTTTAGACCAGAAGGAACATCCTGTGTTTAGGAGGTAAGCATGGGATGGATCAAAGAGATATATCATTTTAGTCTGGTAGATTATAGTTAATTATGTTAATTCCAGTGTAGGTTTTCTAGTTTGAGGCATGTGTCCTATGGCATCTTCACAGAACTCATGTATGTTGATCTGTATGGGAGAGTCTGCAAAATGCTGTAAATGTTTTAAAATGTAGCATCAGAACTCCTAAGCTATGATGGTAAATTTACAGGATTTCGTGTTTTTTTTTTTTTCTTTATGTACTGATTATTTGAAATGGCCAAACTAATGGTAATCCAAATATTCTTCTTTTCAATTTTACAAAGACAAGAGGAGGACCTCACTATGACTATGGAAATTCAGCTTGTGGAGTCATTGTGTGGTTTCCAGAAACCTGTCAAGACACTGGACAACCGAACTCTCCTAATTACATCTCTTGCAGGTAAAAGTCATTGTTTCTACATCAAGAGAGCACACTTTACATTTCTCTACAGGTCAGGCGTTTTTAATTTCTAGAGACACAAATAGCACATGTACCTATTTACTGCCTGTTTGAATATTCATTACTTCTTTAGGCTAATCAATCATATGGGCCAAAATCACTCAGCTGATTCACATGTAAGTAAACCAACTGCTATGAGTAGATATCAAACCCATCTTAATGGGGTCAGAAGATACAAAGTGTAATAATATAAATATAGCATTATTGTCAAGCAATGCTTCTTATAGATATAATTATAGTTACAGTTTGAATAGGGGTATTTACACATGAATCTAGACACATACACAAACAAATTGACATTTTGTGTTCAGTAGATCCTTTCCATTAGGGACCTCTTGTTTACAATTTCCCCTCTCATTCCCTCAGGTGAGTTGATCAGACCAGGAGATAAGAAGTGTGTGTTGAGCGAGGGCATGCCTATGCACCGTCGACCTTTTGAGAAAGGCAGACTCATCATCTCCTTTAATGTGAGTACAGTCAACACAAAATATGTGTTCTGATCTTGATCTGAGAACCTGGATCACATAAAATATTTTCTGGTGAGTCTTTGTGGTATGGACTATTTTTAACACAATATGTTTCATTAATATTAAAAACTCTACTGAAACACTCCAGGTTGTCTTCCCTGAGGCAAACTTCCTCCCCTTAAACAAACTTAAGCAGCTGGAGCAGTATTTTCCTGACACACGAGAGAAAAGTGAGCCCGAGAGCATGGACGACGACCTCTATATTTATGCCGACCTTGAGGACTGCGACTTTTCCCATCAGCAACACCATTTCCACTACATAGAGGAAGAGGAGGACTTCCACCCAGGTGGAGGGGTACAGTGTCAAACCTCTTAAGGCTTCCTTTGTTTGAAACGACCTCCATCTGTCTCCTCCCCTCCTTTATATAACTAATGCTACACATTTTGAAGAGTGAGAAAGGGGGATTGGGAGCAAGTATCATACATTTTTTTTTTTTTTTTTTTTTTATAAATCAAGCAGATTTTTCCTTAATTGCCTCCAGGGCAGTTATAGGACAGTTTTCTAACTGGCAAAAAAAAGCGTAAGCTCCAAATCCTTTTGGAGAGGCACTCATTTGTTATAACGCTGCTGCCTGTGACAAAGTTTTTCATTCAGATGTCTGTGGAACATCCCACTACAGCTGGACTAAGTGAAAGCACAGAGCACTCGTGTCGACATAAAGGCTTAAATTTGCCAGTCACTATAGAAGTTATAGAAAGCCATACTTCTGTGCTCCTCAGTGAGTAATTTCTCAAACGATACTGTGAGGTCTAGTGTGCCATGACACGTTGATAAAGGCAAAGATTTCCCCCAAATCTCTGAATGCATCATTGCATTTCAGAGGTGAATATTTTAAGTGTTTTGCTGTAGAGAAATGGGCAGGGCTGTGAAAGAAATTAATTTTGAAGAAGTTATCAGAGACAATACATCATCAGGAAAGCCTTTTTCAAGAGTGCTGCTATTTGCAGTCGGTCCTCCATGCCCCTGCCTTTTTTTAAACAGACGTGCCTGCTTAGTTGTCTGTGTTTCAATGAAAAATTATGATCCAGAACTAATAAGTGTGAAAATCCCTTAAGGCTTAATAAGTGTCAAGCATTTTTCTATGTGTAGCAGCATTTGCACAATAATTGACTGACTTTATTTATTTGTAGCTTTTCCCTGTGGAGCTGAAGTCTGTCCTCAGTCTCTCACTTGTTTATTCTCATTGTTTTAATCAGATATACAGGATTAAAAGTCACAAATTATTTTGGCCTTCAGAGTAAATCAGAATAATTTTTGATCATCTTTACAGAAAAGTCTATGTTAGTCTTTGGCAAATGTTACATAGCAAACCTTTTTACCTGTCAGGCCTTAGTAAACTGAACTACCTTCCTTCAAATTTGAATTTTGCTGTGATGGACACCAATGTTTTTAAATTTTAAAAAAAAACAAAATACCTATTGTTATATTAAACTTAATTATGTTTTGTGTTTAAAATCCAAATCTGTGAAAAATGTTGTCTTTGTTTCTTGAGTGCCATGTTAGGGTCAGTTTTAATAGGACCAATAATGTAAACGTTTGTACTTTAATTTATAAATTAAACCTTTCTCTGTTACCTGTGCGTAGTGATTTTTGTAACATTTTCTTCTAATACATAATGTATAGGATGTCAGAATTTTATCTGAATGAGCAAAAAATACAAACAGGAAAGTAGGAAGATTAAGCCTTTATTGAACCATGAAGCTTTTGGCAGAGAAACTCTGGCAACTTGAAACTGAACCTGGCGTGTAGTTGATCAAGCTCCAGCAGAATCTTGTTGGCGGAGAACATTTGAAATGTAACTATGTTGCTTGTCACACAACATGCAGCAAATTTTACTTGTCCAGCAAATAAACTCTGGTTTTGGAACTATCCATACAAAAATCAGAATCGAACTACTGAATGTAAACTTTAAAATGAAAGGATCGAAAGCTAGGCATGATGTCTTCATTTTCCAATACTCCTAATAAATTTACACAGTAAAATCACCCAAACCCATATATGAGAACATCCATGATGTCTGCGCTATATAAACACACTAATCTAGATCTAACACTTAGATTACACGCATTTCCATCATTGCATAACCAAGAATAACTTGCATGCAAGTGTGGGGTTAAGTGTTAAAACACACCAAGCCTGCACACCAGGATTTTACTGAAATAGAACATTTAACCATGTATCCACATCAGAATATTTGTTAGTACGTCTACCACTGGGGCCGCACTCGGAGCGCCTCTTGCTGATGGCTTGTCCTGTGCTTGCCCCGTTCCGTTCCGGGGAGGTCCGCGTTCTCGCTGATGGGACGACCCCAGTCCTTCAGTATTCAAAGCTTTTACCCACTGCTTTTTATTTCTTTCTTTGAACACTATCATCTTGAGTGATGCCACTGCAGGTGCACAAATACACTGTCAGGAAGAAGACCAGTATTCGTAGTTTCATTTGTCTACAACTGGCATGCATATACTGACGTAGATGACACTACAGATCCCTTCCCGGAAAATCTGCCCCATGTTCATGCAATGGAGACTATAGATGGTTTCATTAAGTGAAGGTGATGCCTAGATCCTTTCCTCTCTTTGGTCTCCTTTCACAGCCTAAGGCCCTTTGTTCTTCAGTTAGTCTGACCCAAGGAACTGGTGACCCTCTCTGCCACTGAATTCCACAGTGGATCTAGACCCATTAATCTGACCTGGTTGTCATAGTGATTTTTAGCATTCTGAAAAAATGACTTTGACCTGTCACCAAATGGAAGACTTTCAGATGTCATACTCAATACAGATGCTTAACTCCAAAGATTTTTATGTAGAGGGGAACCACGGAATCAGGACTTCGAACCACTACACAAACGTAGACTAGAGTTCATTTAGCGCACGGTTAGAAGGGCTTCAGGGTTTCCACAGCTTCAGCAGGCCATCCTCGCTGTAGGTGGCGATGAGGTTCTGGTGAGGGTGATGGGTTATGCCGATCACATCTTTTTCGTGCACCTGTGGATGTGTTGGTGTCATTAGGGAGATAAATAGAAGACAGCACAGCTTGAACTCAAAGCAAAAAAGTAAAATCACAGCCGTTAGTACATCTTCACTTTGGCTCCTTTTTAAATGAAGGCTCAAAGTTTTGTTTTAAGAATGCATCTATGGGGCTCTGTAGCATTATAGTAAAGTAATGTTTAATTGACTATATTTGAACCTAGATACAATATTTACCCAAATATTATTTTTTGAAATGTGTGACTGAGGTTAAGGTGTGGGGTTAATTTTAAGAGTGTTTAAAATAAGAGATTTCTTCCAACTTATTTATAGACAGGATATTGTTAATTGCAGTTCACGTAAAATAACCCAACATCGAATCAAATCACTCAGCCCTCAAGAAGATTGATTACTGATGCATTATTATAACCCTTAACAATTTTTTTTTCATAAACTTTCATTAGCTTTGGGAATGAATTGATTGAAAAGATTGGAACGTCTGAATGGCTGCCATTACCGTGAGGTTTCTCTCCAGCTTGCCAGTGATGGTGCTGAACGAATAGAGCACAAAGTCTTCTCCCACGCAGTAGATCCACTCCCCACGTGGAGATATCGTGCAGCACACAAAGTCTCCCCCCTCCCTCACGCCTGAACTGAAAGTCCTCAGTACCTTGGAAAGTGAAAGCAAGACAGAATGAGAGGGAGGAACAGAGGAAGAGAAAGAGCAAAAGAGCAGATGGAGGGAAAGTTTGAGGAGGAGGAAGTGGGTTCAGAGAGCGAGTGAGTCATTAAGCAAGTGAGCGAAAGAACGAGTGGGAGAGACGAACGTCTCGGCCTCCAGAGGTTACGCCAGCTAGTCGACAGAAAAGCACAAGACGAGGCATTGCGTTTTTCACTGTTTTCTTCCTTTGCTCTCCAAACACACCAAAAAAATCCAGCTATTTAACAAAGGCAGGGAAAATGTGAACAGTCAGACTTGGCTGGTTGGACTTCTCAGCTAGCCAGATGACTTAAAAGTCAAGGATAGGAGACGGGAGAAGGCCTGAGGGACATCCCTTTTGGTCATCCACACTTGGGAGCTTAGAGAAATGCTTTCTTCTCAGTGCCACATTAGGAGCAGGACTGGGAAACACTACTTTCGAGTTTTTGTTGGAAAAATTCAATGTTTGTATTCGATTTTCTTAGCCACACCAATTCGAACCGATTCTGTTAAAGGGGCCAGTGTACGGAGGTGTTTATTCATCTTAAATAGTCACTAACTGTATTTCTTTGTTAAGAAAGAAAGTCTTGTTACTGCTGCTTTGCAGAGATTGAATGATGGAAGGTTTTTTACAAGCACAGACGTTAGTGAATCGTTACCTGGCCATGGATGTTCATGACGACCACCGTATTGGTCCTGTTACAGACCACAAAATGCTCAGGGTTCCTGGGCACAAGAACAACGTTGTTAACTGTGATGTCTGCTCCCTCGGGGATGTCGGGTGTTTTGATGGTGTTGGTGCAATCTGCCGTCTTCGTGTTCCAGATCTGAGAAAGAGCAGAGCGGTTTCCGAGTGTAGAGATAATGATACAGTGAACACAGCATGTTTAATCTGGCACTCGCAGTCAAGTAGAGTGTAGGTTTACTTTGACGGTGCCGTCTGCTGAAGCGCTGATGATGTGCTGGCCGTTGTGTGAGAAGGTGATGTCGTTAATGCAGGCAGTGTGACCTCGGAACTCCTTAAGCATCTTTCCTGATTTCAGTCCGTGAAGTCTGAGGAATGAAAAAAAGTGCCTGTAAATAAATCATGTTTAGAAGCAAAATCTTTCTAAATCAGATACTCAGTTATTACTCAGACTTTCAATTTTGAAATGGAAAAGTTGAAATTGGTGCACTGTTGTAAGACTCGCCAATATTTTGACAAATTTTCTGGAGGTTAAGGATTAGGATTCAGGAATAGAATAAAACTATTAGTAAATACAGGTGAGTTTCCCAGTTTCCAGACATGGTTTAATAATAAACTAGCCTCAATGTACTGAAATAATTAACCTTTAAATGAAAACCCAATACATCAAATCATTAAATTCAATTCTTAGATGAATCTTAGTTCAAAAAACTGACCTCAGAACCCTAAACTGACCCTGCTTAGTTGCATAGTTGAGCGAAAACAATCAGTAGTGAGGACATTCCATCATCCCCCACTTCTTCCACATCAAAAGGCTATACGTTCCACTTTTACTGCTTTTGAAAAAAAGGCATCATTCAGCTGCCATCATCTAGGAGCTGGAGATGTAACACGTCACAGTACAGCAGAACCCTGCACAAAAAGCTTCTACATCAGCGTGTGATAGTCTGGGGTTCACGTGTCCCCTCGCGCGCAAGTCCAATACTGCACAGGCGAGGAGGAGTCTTTGTCAATAAAAAGCCAATCACAGCGCCGCCTTGCCATTTCTTCGTCTTTTTCTTTCCCAAAGGAATTGGCATAGCGAAACATCTGCATCCGTCAGCTCCTCCTGCTTTGCTGTGCGCCTGAGATATAGAAATATATCTGCTCTCTCACTTGATGTGTCTCTAGCTCCCCCCGTCCTTGCTTTTTCTGTGCACGTGGAAAATCACACTTCTTTCCACCCACGCTCACACAGACGCGCACCGTGAGCACAGCACTGACACTGCAATAAGTGCCGCAGTCCAGACGTTTTCAGTGTGAGAGAGAGAAAAGGAGTAGGAGACACTGGGTGCAAACATGTGCCGAAAATCTTCCGAATGATGCTGTGTACTGAGGGATGGGTTCATTTCACACCCACTCCTTCCTTTCTTTTGCATCAGTCTGCCAAGGTCTAGCAGACTTAGAAGCTTTGTGTAAAAACAAAAAAAAAAAGAAAAGGAAATTAGTTGATATTTATAGAACAAGAACAGTCCAAAGAAACCTTTTAGTGTTTAAATCCTTTGTTTGGGTAAATGGTTCTTCTCCATGTTGAGAAACCAATTCATGATAATGATTCCACATAGCATCAAGATGGGTTCTGCTGTTGTAGAACCTGTTTTTTCAAAGGACCACCACCCAGCCTGTCAAGGAACTAGCTAATCCAGTGGTTCTCACTCGTAATCCTGCTCTACCTTTTAGTTATGATGTGCTAATTAGCTGACAAGTACTTTGGTTGGAACAAGGAACTTTTTGAATATGCATGAACAGACGCTCTTGCTGTTCAGAACCCTGCAAGTAATTTCTGCTTGAAATATATAACAGATGTATAAATTGTAGCTGCGAGTGTTCAAACTGGATGGTTTCAAACAGTCAGAGTTCTAGAAAGACACCAAATGAAGCATTCCCAAAAACCCCAGGGGAAGTGAGCAAAACAGCCTCTTACGAGGACCGCAGTCATATCCAAATTGCTCTTTTCTCACCCTCCCCTGAGTGCAATTTGTGATGGTGGGGTGTTGACCAAAGGAAAGAAAAGAAATTGCTAGCTCATGGTAACCTGATGGTGTTGTCAAAGGAGGCACTCAGTAGTTGACTGTTGTCCTTGCTGAAGCAGATGCAGGTGACTGCCTTGCTGTGGGCGCGTTCAAATCTGAGCAGGCACTGCCCGTTGTGGATCCTCCATAGCTGATGAAAGTGAAACATAAATTACAGACTGTCCACTTAACTGGAATCACATATCTGGTACTTCTTTTTTGAGATCCACTTACATTATAGGTTCACTGGACAAATGCATCACTGTAGACTATAGTCTACAATATATTGACATGCACAGTTATAGTTCTCTTGTCTATTGTTTGGCTGTTTCTGACCATAGCATAGCTGTTGGCCAGCTGCTTTTTGAGTGCTGGAGCATTGATTTATTGATATATACATTGACTTAACGACATAATTGCAGTTATTCTTTATGTTGTAATTAAATATGCTGATTAATACTAATGTTTAATTATACACTTATGAAACGGTCTCATTTGAGCTCCAAACAAGACTCCAGGTGAGCATTCAGTTGCAGCAAAATCCTACAGAACTGGAACCATAAGGACTCTACCTATATGATCTTTCACGTATATATATATATATATATATATATATTATATATATATATATAATGGAACTTTGCTGTAATATTTGCTTTGCATGCCTTCAGGCACTTTAGCTCCTGTGGAAGGAGTGAGACCACAGTTGTAATTAGATGCTGTGTGATAAAAGCAATTAAATAATGAATTGACTTCAGAACAGCATTAATTAAAGGTAGCCTGCAGACACTTCTGTCCCTGTGAGATGAGCGCTGAGAGTTCTTACAAAAGAATTGGACTTCCTCAGCAACAGCCAGTCGGTGCACTTGCCAATGCCAGCTCTAGAGCTCTGCAGGGTATTAAAGATTGATTGATGGCTTGTGTTATATGGCCTCAAGAAGCTTGGATCCTACAGTAATGGTCACTGTGAGACATTTGAAGGTCATTGTAACACTTCAAGCTGAAGCATTTAATTTACCACTTATCTGCAGCCTAAAACAGTACACGGTATAGTAGACTTACCTGGATTTTGCCGTCCTGGGCTCCGGAGGCCAGAATCTCAGTGTCATGGCTCACTGCCAGACAGAGCACAGCTTCATCCATTGTCATGAAGTTATCTTCATCCTGGTACTTGAGATCCTACACACACCAACATTTATGCGCTGCTCAGTCACACAGGTCGTATTTTTCTTTTTTCCTCTCCATAGGAAGAATGAGGGCTACAGACATAGTGCTGCTTCAACTATTTGTAGAAGCATCAAACTAATATTCTTGACATGCTTGTCACTTTGACTAGCTACAACATACCTGAATGGTTTGCTTTCTTATTTATTGTTTGCATGCCTTATAAACTATCAAAATAGCCTAGGAATATCTCAACACAGCACATACGCCACAAACAGCCAGTCAGAGAGTAAACTAGTCCTGCATTTGACAGGGAGAGTCATAGGTGGGATTTATGTAACCTTTTCAAATCTTGATAAGCAGTGTCAACGCTGAATGAGGTCAATGATGATTGCTAACATCATTAAAGCTGGCATTCTGAAGCTAAGGTTTTCTGGTTAGGACTACTGTATTTCAGTTTTCCTTTTAACATTCACATTGGACCACAGGCTAAAGACTATATCATGTTGTGAAACAAATGCAACAGTAATGTTACAAATAAATCGATTACATGTTAAACATCAATAGTTGGCAGAAGCACATTTAAGAGCATTCTTATCAGTTCATTTAAACTCTTAAACATATAATGGAAATCAGGAGAAATACTGAACCTAGCACAGACCCTAAATGTGTTGATACTTTAGAAAAGTGGTGATAGAAGTCAGGCATGATTATTTTTGGATGCAAACGCGCATGGACGCGTGTGGTTAGACGTCATGGAGCGTTGAGCTGACCCATATTTCCGCACCTTAGAGAGTTCAACAGTAACCATGTAGACTCTGGAGAGAAAATCAGGCAGCACTAAGTGGGGAAACGTATTTCTCACATTCAAATTTCAACCCAGGACACATGTATGCTCAGCGTGGAGGTTGTGCTATTAAACTGTGCTTTTAAAAATTGCAATCTCAGATGTATATTAGTCAACGCATATAAAAACCTTCCGACTCTGCAGACGCACCTTGCAAATTTTACCCGTAGTGAAGTCCCAAACTTCAATGAAGCCATCTATGGATCCTGTGATCAGGTACTGGCCGTCTGGGGAGAATCGAGCACACTCCACATGGGATTTTGGACCAAACTGAAAGGCATACAAACAAATTGTAGAAATGAGTAGTGCTTTGTTGGACCCTGCTTATTTAAAAAGGCCATATCATGGAAAACTACATTTCCTGTTAAATAGTCCAAATATATTGTCTGCTCTCTAGTCCATAGAGTGAATTCTTTGTGTTTGTTCTGTTCACATGGAACTGTTTCTTTAGCCTATAGTTCCGCTCAGTCTTTCACTACAAAGTAATAAGTAGATCTTTTAAGGAAAATGCTTTTTCTCTCTTATTTCTGGACTATCAGAAATACACAAGGGGTTGCCTAGAATATTATTAAATCAATTCCAGACCTAGGCCACCAAATGGAAAGTGTTTCTTCAGAATATACCCTCCTTTTGGGGGGTTTTCGGGGTTTTTTAGGGCTTGCTCATGATTCCTTAATTTTTTTGTTAACACTGGTTTGATATCTTCAGTTGAGAAATTAATTTTGCTTTGGTCAAGGACCCATTTCTCTTTGCTAACCAAGATACTTCTCAGTTCCTGCCAACACCAAGGTTCAAAGGCATCAGTGCATTTCCATTAAACTCGATAAACTATTTCTAAATTTCAATTATAGTTGTTGAATAAGTTTACAGTATAATGGGCATAAACCAAAAAAAACACCCCAGTTATTACGTTAAAAACCAGCACTGTGCCTGAGTACTGTTGTATTTTGGGTTCAAGTATCAAAGCTTGGGACAGCACTTCACTCCAGCATTATTTACCAAGCTAATCACTAATTCTTCTCCTCAGAATGCACCGCAGTGTGTGGGCAATGGAAGAAGTGAATTTGCATCAACACCGTCCACCATAGCAAATGCGTTTGCATACACCCACATAACAATACAATGCTGAGCTATGAACATTAGTCTTGTTTGCGAGGGGAGAGAGGATGTATGGGGAAGTGAGAGACAGATGGGCTGAGTTATTGTGACCCCAGTCAGACACTTCACACTGGTGCCATCAATCAGAAAGTGCCCTGTGCCAGCATGAGCTGGATGGGACAAAAAAATATATCAACAGGAAGCCTCAAGCCTCTACAGCAATTATAGGGGTTTGTGTGTGTGTGTGTGTGTCTGCCAACAATTCATTCCCTTTCACCCCATGCATACAAAATATTCGGACTAAAGATGGCTACTGGCTCATCACGCAGATGGGAATTAGCCGCTCTGCTTAGCTCTAAAGCCTCAGGAATAGATCGTTAAAGACTGGTCTCAGATCAGCCAGTCAGGCCATTCTGAGTCATGCACAGATTACTGTGTGTATAGTAAAAATCCCTTTACTTTTGTCCCTGTCCTACAGTGTCTCGCACCACTGAGTTCCCACGAGAAAGCAAGCAGTTGCACCTGCAAACAGTTACATTTTGTCCAGTGTTTTACACTGTGTTACGAGTTCCTAGAAGATATCCAGAAGCAAACAGTTACATTTTTAATCAAACAATAGTTCCCACAAGACAGCCAGTAGCAAACGGTTACATTTTTAATCAAACAGCTACGTTTAGAACTGAGAACTCGATGGGAAGCAACTTTGAAATGCTGGTAGCGGATAAGACAGGGAGCCATCAGTGAAAAGACCTTTGTTTATTGTTGGCGAAGTGGCAGAGGCGGGGAAACAGGTGTTAATCATCACAGTGTTGAATATTATTGGTGGAAAATTATTAATGGGATGTATTTATGTAAATTTTAAAGGAGAACAAAGGTGTTTGAAGTTTTAAAGTCCAAGGTTGGGATGAGCATTTGGAGCTGCTCCAACTGGACCATGCCTGCTGAAACTCTTCAGTAAAGTGATTTTGCCGCATCTCTTTGACTTCGTTTGATTTCTGACTTAGAAAAAGTTTCTGACTTAGGCTCACACTTCACTTTTCCATGTCATGTACTGGATGGTTGATAAAGGTCAGCTTAGTAGTATGATATTCTTTGCTTTTTTAGCTGAATGTAAAATATGCTGTTTTAGAGAAACTCGCTAACTCAGAATTAGCATTTCTTTCTTAAGGGCACCTAAAGGTAACTCACTGGTCTGGGCTTTAAACCTAGACTTGCCAATCTTGGGACAAGTCCCTAACCAGTAGGCCACTGCTGCTCCATGCTTATGAAGACTACCTGATTCCTATTTGTTTTTAATTGTTTTGAGACAAGGCTTTGGCTAACACATATTTTCCATTTTCTCAATTTAGAATGGAGGGGAACATCCAGGGAGCAAAACAGTATCTATAACTTGTTTGAAGTGAAAGTGACTATTTGACATTGTGAACATGAATTGCTTCCTGGGTTCTGCAGCAGGCACTGAACTAGATGTTAGTTAATGGTCTTGGCTGCTGCTGTTGTTCCGTACCTTAATGAGCCGACTTAGCTGGGTGGGGAAGCGCTCTTCTTCTAGATCCTTCATCATAGCTTTACCTCGGAATAGATCTATTGACATGCCAGGAGGCAGGAGACCCTGGTGCTGCTGCCATTTCAGAGACTGAGAGAAGCAAAATGACGGCATGGGAAGAAAGGAGAAGGATGGGAAAAATATATTGGATCAGAAGTGGGTCTACAAGACAAGACTATATATAGCAATATAACAGTGGACCGGTAGACATGGGAACAAATCAGGAACTAGGTAAAGAAACGAAATGTTTTAAGTTATTTCGGTTATACTAGTACTGGCAGAGGTTGAAGTTAGAAGTCAGAATGTTAATACAGTAATGCATCTTGTGCATTGTGTAGATCTGCTTACCAACACTGCTAACGATCCAAATTGTCTGAGTGCTTTGGTCTCTTGTAGCCTGTAGAGGGCGCCCTCACAAATACGACCCTGAGCAGGGAAGAGTAGCCTCAGAAGTAGCCTTGCCTCACATGAATATAACTGTTACATATAACTGATATGCTTGTGAGCTCTGATGTGTGAATGGATTAGGTAAGCTGCAAACGAATGGCCTTTTTTGGGCCAATAAAGCTGTCTGAAACCCAAGGACTGATAAATAAATGACATAAAGAGGTTTACAGCAGCTACATACATGCATACATGTTCAGCAGCTATTTTTTCATCAGCTCTTTATATCTGCAGTGGACCGTCCCAAGTATTGAACCCCTCTTCTGCGGTCTCCCATGTCACATGACAACTTCTATAGTAAGCTAATAATGATTGTATTTGTGTGGTGAGAACAATGGCAGAAACTCTGTTAAGAGCTGTAAGTCTTATCTCCTTTTCTTTTTGCTGCTTTTGATACAGCCCATTGAACCACAACCACAAGAGCACCTTGTGCAAATTAAGGACTTTCTAAGCCTGTGTGAACAGGCTGCCTACTTCAACATTTGCACTTGATTAAATAATTCTAAGCTACTGAGTGTAGTTCTTCAGTCTGTTTAGCATGATGATGGAAAGCGATGAACCAACCTGTCCAAGCAGAGCCATGAGGCGAGAGGGCGGGACTACGCTGACCTCCGCAGTCAGCGCTTGAGCAATGGCCTGCCTGCGTTTCGTTTTACTGCTGCCCTCTGGATAAGCCTAGACAACAGGAGTTGAGGATAAGGAACAATGTACTGGGATGAATTGTCTATTGAGTAGCTTGTGAGTAGCTTAAGGGAGAAAATATTGATATTTATGTAGTAACTTCACATACTGAGCTGTTGTGAGGTGGATTTAAAAAGCACAAAAACAACTTTTTAACACCATTCTTTCAATTATCCAACGCTTACCATCCTGCTTTTCTATTCTAAATGACAAAATAAAGATCATTTACGTGGTCTTGGGGTGCTTTACCTAGTTACTTCTAAAATCACTGCCAGTTTATTAATAAATTTACATGTTTATTAATTATGTCTTCACTGAACCTTTCTTGTTTCATCAGAAAATACAAATGTAGAAAAGGCAAAAAAAAAAAAAAAAACCTGGAGACCTGCCATTTAACACATCAGTTTATTAAAGTACTTGCCTCATTTGGATCAAAATGTGGACTCATAAGCAGAGTTTCCAGCTTAGAGTAGCGCTCAGGCTGGGTGTGCTTCAACATGATCATGGGGTCAGTTTGGGCCAGCAAACATCGGGCTGCTCCCAACTCCCTTAATTCAATCAGCTCCAACACCACCTAAAATCCAAATGCGTTCACATCATTTATGTGCTTAAAGTAGAAGTTCCGGGGCTTTACGGTATGGCGACAACAACAGAAATAAACTAAAAGTTGTCAAGTAAAGCTACTATATCTGACAGCAGCAACTCTTGACAACCCCTTAAATAGCCCAACTGTTTAAATCTGCATAGTTTTCCATGCAATTGCTGTATAATAAGCCTTGGGTGGATTTACTTTGCTTCTCTGACAGGCTGGTTATCCAGTAACTACATGAAAGAGTGAAGCAAATGATACAAGGGGTTAATCTACTCTTACTGTTTATATACAAAAATATAATTCAGAATACTGTTAAATCTGATCATCTGTAGTCAGTGAAAAAAAAAAAACACTTGAACATTTATGTATACTTTCACAAATGATCCTCTTAAAAAAGGAAAGTTTAATCCTTTCTTAGATGTTACAGAGATAGCTGTGACTGGGCCATAAGCCTTAAAATGATAACTAGCTGGGTGGTTAAGGGATTAAAAATAAATAGCATATTAACATATTCAGTTAAATATCTGAAAACATTGCTAAAGTTTCTGATTGAAACTGCCAATACAGTGAAAGTCGTTCCATCCAAATACCCACAACAACTGATCTTTCAGGGAAAAGATAATTAATTACTAGTTCATTTGCATATTGCAGCTTCTCATAGCATCAGCAACACAGAGGGTGATATCGTGATGATCGATTAAGCAACTGTAGCAGGCGTCAGGATTCTCTCACCTGCTCATAGAGATCAATAAGCAGTTTGTCCGGGAGCTTGAGGTACTGAATAGCCAGCAGCACCACGTCCCAATGGCCTTCAGTTATGTCCGTGATGAAGCTATCAATGCTGTCCACAGTGTGCAGGGACACAGTGGTCTCCTCCTGCAGGGCTGCCAGCGTGCGATGCAGATTGTTCTCCTTCAGGTACTGCATGATCAGTCTAATCACACTGTCGAGGGAGATGGGCAGCAGAGAGACAGCAGTGAATATTTCAAAACACAACTATAGTCTCAGGTGCTGCAGGGAGCGTGTGTAGTGTAATATGTGTATATTATGAATAGTGACGTCATCTGAAAACATGCCATGTCAACAACAAAAATAACGTGGTAATAAATGCACACACACACACACACACACACACACACACTTATATGTATATATTATTTTGAATGCGGTGATATATGCAAATGGACAATATAAAGTCTTGAAAAAATATGCAAATATGCGTTTTAATGGCTAATGACGTCATATATCTAGAAACACATGCAACAACAAAAATAACATAATAAGCAATAATAATAACTTATAAAATTAACTAATATATTAACAAAAACACACACACGCATTTATGTATATACATGAGTACACATATGCCCAGGATCAAAACGGAAACACATTTGCGAAATAAAAGGAAAAAACGTCAAATCAAGGAATAAAGAAAAAGAGATTAGAATGAAAATGGGAAAGACTTGTAATTCTGTTTGACCTAAAGTGTCTGTGTGTGTGCTGGCGATTCTTTACTCACTCTGCGGTTTCCACGTCCAACTCCATGTCTGCGTGAGCTGCTCTCTTCACCGCTGCTCCAGTGCTAATGTGCGCCGCGTCTCCCTGCAGCCTCGTGTCGACCCCGCGCCACGTGAACGCGCCGTGCTCGTCCACGTGCTGCAGCCCACCACTCAGTCTGAGAAGGGGCAGGAATACACACGCCACGATGCAGCCAGGTGCAGTGATTCAAAACAATCCCACATGAATATATATTATAAATACTTCTTTGTTGTCTGTATTCAGTTGTGCTGTAAAGAGTGTTATTGTAGAAGTGCGTAGCTCCTGATTCAAAGGGTTGAGTGTGTTTCCCTTTATAGTTGCTCCCTTCAAAGGCTCAGTAATAAGCATTAATAGATAAAGGGGCGCGATGGAACGCAACGACAGAAATGTATCAAAACTATAAAAGGCGCTCTCAGCCAATCAGCGGTCAGCAGCGTGCAGCTGTCCAAGGTGCTGAAATCCAGTAGCGCTATTGGACAGAACGGAAGGCGTGGGCGCTCCCGGCACACAGCGGACTCCCTTACATGGGCCGAGGGGCTGGGCTGGCTGTGTTGTGGACTAACGTTCACCAGCAACTCAGACGACCCGTGTCGCACGTGCGTTTAAGGGGGAAAAATTGTCCTCAGCGACCCCTGTCAAGCCTCTCCGACTTTGTAAATTAAGCAAAGAGCACTAAACCCTCACCAGGGTGGTGTAGAATTGCTTTTTGTTTTATTCTTTTTATTAATTTATGTGTATATAGAATCATAGAAGACCTTAATTTTTAGGTGTTTTGCACATGCATGTGCATAATTTTTTTTTTGAAGGTCTAGTTATTAAAAACTAGGCACCATGATCAAAATGTTATTTCATTTCTGCATTATTTTTTGTTAAACGTGTTGTTTAAATGTACTTACATGTTTTGATATTTGTTTGCTGATTGTTTGGTGTGTGTGTGTGTGTGTATGTGTGTGTTTTTAACTAACCCATCTCAGTATTTCCCTGGTATGTGATCTGTTAACAGTGAGATATGGTCACTTTAATTCACTTCATTACCAGTGCCAGTGTTCAATACCAGTTTATTGTTGATCAGTGGTGGCCTAGTGGTTAGGCAGTTGGCAACAAAATCAGAAGATTGTGGGTTCAAACCCCTTACCAGTAAGTTGACCTGCTCCCTGGGTGCTTTCATAGCCGCCCACTGCTGCATGGTGTGTGTTTGTGTGCATGGGTTAAATGCAGAGGTCCACTTTAGAAATGAGTGTAGAACGAGTGCTGTAGCTGTTAAATTTCTGCCAGTACAATAATATTATTATATTCATTTTATATTAATAATATTAGTATTTTTGTAGATCCTGTAATGCCACATCATCTGACATTTAATTCAAAGCCTTCCCAGAAGAGCAGAAGCTGTCATAGCAAAAGGGCAATAAATCTAATATCATTAATTTTAGAACAAAATGTTGGTGTCTGTAGAATTTTGGATACATAGTATTCATACACTATAAATGGACTTGGAGAAAACATATGACAGGGTGCCTAGAGAAGAGTTGGGGTTTTGAATGAGGAAGTCATGAGTGGCAGAGAAGTATGTGAGAGTAGTTCAGGATATGTATGATGGCAGTGTAACAGTGGTGAGATCTGCAGTGGGAGTGACGGATGCATTTAAGGTAGAGGTTGGATTACATCAAGGATCAGCGCTGAGCACATTCTTGTTTGCAATAGTAATGGACAGGTTGACGGACGAGGTTAGACAGAAGTCTCCGTGGACAATGATGTTTGCTGATGATATTAAGATCTGCAGTGAGAGTAGGGAGTAGCTTGAGGAGAACCTGGAGAGATAGAGATATGCTCTAAAGAGGAGAGGAATGAAAGTGAGCAGGTCAAAGACAGAATGCATGAGTGTGAAAGAAAGGGAGGAAAGTGGAGTGGTTAGGATGCAGAGAGTAGAGGTAACAAATATGGAGGTGTTTAAATACTTGGGATCAACAGTTCAGAGTAATGGCGAGTGTGGAAGAGGTGAAGAAGAGAGTGCAGGCAGGTTGGAATGGGTGGAGAAGAGTGGCTGGAGTGAGGTGTGGAGCAAGAGTAAAAGGGAAGGTTCACAGGACAGTAGTGAGACCAGCTATGTTGTATGGGTTGGAGACGGTGGCACTGACAAAAAGACAGGAGGCAGAGCTGAAGGTGTCAGAGTTAAAGATGCTGAGATTTTCATTGGGTGTGACGAGGATGGACAGGATTAGAAATTAACATATTATAGGGACAGCTCAGGTTAGATGTTTTGGAGATAAAGTTAGAAGCAAAGTTGCCTTGGTTTGGACACGTCCAGAGGAGAGATGAGGATTATATTGGAAGGAGGATGTTGAAGATGGAGCTGCCAGGAGGTTTATGGACGTAGTGAGAGAGGACATGCAGGTGGTTGGTTTAAAGGAGAAAGATGCAAAGGACCGGGAGAAAAGGAGACGGTTAATCTGCTGTGGCGACCCCTAAATGGGACCCCTAAATGGGACCCCTAAATTCAGCAGAAAGAAAAAGACGTATTCATACACTATGAAGCCTACATTATCTTACAATCAGTATATACAATACATATACATACTACTACTCAAGCTATGGCCACATCAAGCCTGAAGTCACTGGGTTCTGTTGTGATAGTTCACTGGTTTTGTAATTTAAATAAAGTGATTTATTTGCTGCTGCTTGCTGTGGCAGGATGAACCCTGCTCTTTTGTCCCCCTGCCAATAGGTGGGGGTATAATTTGTAGCTGGCTGTTCCCTTTAAAGAAGTACTCACACTCAGGAGGATCAGAGAAAGAGGCTGAAGAAGGCTGGTTCATGTTCTCTGTGTAAGTAAGACAATTGTTGTGAAAAGCTGTGTTAGTGTTAATTTATCCAGGAACTAGGGCACTTTCAGATGATCAAAACCTCTTGTCTCTTTGTGCTTTGGGGCATGTACCATGAGAAGTGCTGGTGTTATCAAGGGCAAGTAATCTCTTTAAATGTTGCTCAGTTTCTCATATCTGGCCAATTAGTGGACAGGCTGATGGCCCTTTGGAAGCTGGTAGTCTGTACTTTGGGAATGCTCTCCATGTTGCCCACTAGTGGTGGATATTTTAGAGTCCGTTTCTGTGTACTGGGAGATTTCTGGCTCTCACTCGTCCTCAAAAGCATTTGAATTCTTCTCAAAAATCTACTTAGACTTATACATTTGAGCCCTCTCTTGCAGAAACCTTTCTGCATGAAATGTGACATCTTGACACCCTACTCCGATGTGAACTGCTGTGTTGAAGTAGGAACCATTTTAGAAAAAAAAAAACATCCGATTCATGAAGGCCTCACCTCACAGCTTAGGCAGTTCAAAGGAACAGAGACAGTATTAGACAGGTGTGTTTAGTGTGATGGATTGGGTAGTGGGTTTCACTCCCAGAACAGTAGGTTTCTCAGAGGTTCCCTTGAGTAAGGTACTGTTTGCATCACTGCTCCCCAAGTGATGGATGTATTGGTACCCACCTCTGCATGGCCTGTGTGGGTTAAATACAGAGGAAGCATTGTATTGTATTGCATTCATTGTATGCTGTACTCCACAATAACCATTACTTTCAATTCAATAGCAAAAGCAATTTATTTTTTTGACCAATGACAATAGCCGACAAGTCATTCTTCCACTTCCTCACAGTAAAGTAATTTAAGTGCATCAATGTTCCTTTGGTTCCAAAGTTAACACTAGTGAAGTAAAACTAGACTACAAATGCCAGCAGGGGTTTCTGACCAAACTGCATGGTGTACATTGTTTATGCACTCATCTTTTAATATGGCTCTCCAACGTACATACAGGCAATAAATTCTCAAAGTAATAATGCAGGTTTCACCTCTTCATAACTTTCCTAACGAGTCAAGCTGATGGCCCAAAATTTTACTGCCCCTTAGCGGCCACTTTTGATACGGGTCATTTACTTAAATTAGTTTCTTTTCCCCCCCATTTAAAAGAGTAGCATTACTTCTTGTGCAATCTCCTACTATTTAATGGCCAAAAAAGTTATTAGGAACTGCTTTGGATATTGGCATTTTAATTCCGTGCTGATTTCATTGATTGATTTTATTCTCCTTATTTTATATTAGCCATTCCTAGTAAAATGCCGTATTTAAAATCCAGGTTTCTTCCATTATGCCTGCAGAAAAAAAAAAAAACGCCAGGCTTCAAAGGTTGAGAATGCTTCAAGGAAAAAAAAGAATGTCCAGCCTACTTTACATAATACTAAAATGCAATACAACTTCTACATTTGTTTTAATCATTAAAGGAAATTTGTCACCTTAGTTTTAGTAAACTGTAAACATGGTGGGACTTCAATAATTGACAAACTCATTGCCTATTCCAATGAACTCCCAAAAAGAAAGCAAAAAAACCCCATTGTATTCAGCACAGTTTTTATGTTTTATTTGTGATGTGCAAGGAATGAGTTTCACTTCTGGCTGGACTCTGATTTGGATGTGGAGGCTCTCAGGGAAGAAAGGCGGCGCCTCTTGGCAATCTTCTCCTGGCGCTTCTCTTTGGCCTCCTGCATGACAAGTGAGATTTGATATTAACATGATAAATCTAACATAATCTACCACTCATTCAACACTAGCAAAGCTTAAAAGCCAGCGTGGAGTCAAATTAACATCCAGAGTTCAAAACTGTTGTTTAAAAAAAACTCTAGCTTTCTCAAGCTGCTGCTCAAAATTATACTATAAAGATCAAGTTTAACAAACCTTCATCCTCTTTGCCAGCAGCTTGGCGTATCCAGCAGCCTCCTCTTTGTTCTTCTGGGTGCGCTGCCTCTTGAGAGCGATGCGTCTGCGTTTGTGCTGCAGCACACGGGGAGTCACCAGACGCTGAATCTTGGGGGCCTTTGTCCTGGGCTTTTTACCTAACAAATAAGAAAAAACTGTTTAGATTTGGGAGTGCCAGTTCTTAAAATGCACAAATTGATAGAGTCCCAAAACATCATCTGAAGATAGTACAGCAAAGTCTGGCAGAGCAATGCAGTACAACCAGCCAGTGTGATCGGTCAGGTCGTTATCCGGTTAGCAGCTCCACTGTTGCTATGGCACAACACTGTCCCCCCTTTGAGGCTACTGGCAAGCCAAAAAGAGTCTACTGGTGTGCCTGAGGTACCAAGCCACCATACTGCTCTCCTCCAGTTCAAGAAAAAAAAAAGCCCAACCAGAACACAAAACTAAACAAGATGTAATGCAAAGTATACTCTTGACTTCAAATGTACCCTTTGATGAATCAGACAATGGAGTTTGTGTAATTTGTCTTATGTATTTTACTGTTACCAGATTACCAGCAAGTGTTACACCATCACGACTTCAAATGAACCATCAGGCAGTCTTTGCTCCGTCATACCATTCTTAAGGTATTTTAGCCCCTTAGTTTAGAGTAATTTGTAAATTGTCATCACAAAATGCAACAAATTGTCTTTTAGAAAAGAATTTAAGTCTTGGACAAAGCAGCCTCACCTTCTTTAGTAAGGGGCCTCCTGACCACATACTGCCTAACATCATCCTCCTTAGACAGGTTGAAGAGCTTGCGGATCTTGCTTGCTCTCTTGGGGCCGAGGCGGCGAGGGACGGTGCTGTCTGTCAGCCCGGGAATGTCCTTCTCACCTGGACAGGGAAGCACAACTTTGAGGGTAAACCTACCAGGCTTTCAAAGCATGAGAACCAACAATCTGTGGACAACTGCAACTCTGGCTAAGTTAATTTACAAAAATGTTGTTCATGGTGCTTTGCTAAATCAAACCTGAATTTGTCCTACTAAACTGACCACCATAACTTTACAGCTATAAAACTAATTCATCTAGAAAATGGGAGAGCATACAGTACAACCAGCCATGATGTGGTAGGTCAGGTTGTTATCCGGTAAGCAGCTCCACTGTTACTATAGCACTACACTGTCCCCCCTTTGAGGCTACAGACAAGACAGAAAGGGTCTACTGGTGTGCCAGCATCCTATCTGCTACCGCTGTAAAACTGAACTGCTTAATGGGCAAGTTTCATGTTACTAAAAGCGTCAAAGTTTTGTGACTTATACAGCAAAACTATTCCTTATACAAACATACATCCGGCAGTGCTGCATCCCAAAAACACATTTGCCACAAAAGTGAATGTTTTAAAGGCATCTGTAAAGATGCTTGCACATTCACAGAATTCACAAATTTTCAATATAAAAAGAAATTATATATATATATATATATATATAAAAAAGCTTTCCACTTACCTTTCCTCACAATAACCAAGTTGAGCACACTGAGGTTGGCATCGACGATGCAGCCACGAACGGACTTGCGCTTACGCTCGCCAGTACGACGGGGCCTGTAGCAGGAGTGGCCCTTGCTGAGGAGCAGGCGCACTCGCCCATGGGTCAGGACACCCTGTTTCATGGGGAAGCCCTGCTTGTCATTGCCTCCACTGATGCGCACAACATAGCCCTGGGAATAACGACAAACACTTCAATGAAACCAAATCATCAATGAAGAATCATCAGCTGAGCTATGAGCACCTGTCTTATTTCTTTAATATCCAGTGGACCCCTCATGAAAATGCTTAAGCAGGTAAGTAAACACATAATTACACATTTTGATTACCTGAAATCTACAGGAAGTAAAAACTACTTTTCAGTTATTTCCAATGTTAAACATCGTCTATATGGGTATAAAAATTCTTCTGTAAATCAGTATTTGCAACTGCTTTCTCAAGTGATAATGTCCTGTAAGCATCTTGGGAGACACTTTTTCACCCTAATCAACCAACATGACCCTCTGACCTCTTTCAGCAGAATGCAATCAAATTTTCACAGCAATTACTCAACATTGAGGATGCTCTGCCCTGCTTGGTTTAATCTCTTGCCTGCTCCAAAACCCCTGTTCCAGCTAATAAAGTCCTTTATGAGCTTCAACTGGTGTTTATAATTCAAAGAACAGGAAAAGGGTATTCGAACCCCCTATTTGGAGTAAAGCCATCCCAGAAGTGTACACGTTTTATCTGAATAAATGGGAGAACAAACCATCTTGGCATGGTGCTGGAGGACCAGGTGTCTACAATCTACTGGACATGCATGTATATTTATATACTCACCTTCCACTCATCTCCAAGAGGGTCTGCAGGCACTTCTGTGGCCATGCGCTTCTCGTAGAAGGTCCTGAGCTTGCGCTCATCATCTACCTCAATAAGTTTCTGACAGCCGGTGGCAGGGAAGGAGATATTAAGCTGTTTGTGGAAAGAAAAGTTAAGTTAAATACCATCATAATGCCAGTGTGGATACTGGTGGTAGGATACTTGCCTGTCGACTTATGGACCAAGCGGTCACAAGTTCGAATCCCACCACTGGGTCCCTGAGTAAGACCCTTAACCCTGAGCTGCTCCAGAGAGGACTGTCCCTGTAATGAGGAACTGGAAGTCGCTCTGGATAAGAGCGTCTGCTAAATGCTGTAAATGTAATGCACTTAAGTTGCGTCTAAGCACACTACACAAACTTTGGGCCACACCATTGAACTTTTTCTACTTAAACTGTTTGTGTAATTCAGTTCTCCAAACCATGTTCACAATATGCTCAGAATCTGCCAAGTCAACTCGTAGCAAAACGAGCCACTAACTGCTCAAAATATAAAGCCTAAGGCCTCGGCCCTTCCGAAACAATGAATCTTGATCAGCTAGCGCCACTCCTCGTCTTAATGTCGCATTTATAGAGCAGAACTCCACGTTTCCATTAGCGCCTCCGCCATGTTTGACCAGCAGCTCTGAGGTTTACTACAAAATCAACCCTCATCCTCCTCTCTGGAGCCATACCCGCGACTTCACAACGACAAAATAACGTGTTGAAAATAGATACTCTCCTACTCTGTGGATATTTTTGTCACCCTTGTGCGTTAAAAAGCGATAAAACTATCATTTTCGAACTCACCTTCATTATAGAAGACCGTCTCTACCGGAGCCCACCGCGAAAAAGAGGCCGGATATCCGCCACGTACTCTCACTAAGACTCTTACAGTCTCGCGAGAACTCAACATAACTCGTATTAAAGAAACTTTTATTTTGTTTGATTAAAAGTATTGAATATTAAAATTATTTAAAAGATTTGAAATATGCAAAAATAATAATAATAATAATAAAATGTAAAAATAGCCAAACCAATCTTTCATACTTTAGGGCTACACAAATGAATGCACTACTAACAAGGCCGTTATCGCAACATTTATATATCCCCCTTCAGTTTTCCGGAACCATACAATACATCAATGTACACACAGGAAAATATCAACCAAAAAACAATATTGCAAAAAAAACAACAAAAAAAAACAATAACAACAACAACAACAAAAAAACCTGTAAGTGTATAAGTGTGACTGAAACAGAGGAAGGGAAAAGACTTTACATTTATAAAAACAAAAATAAGTAAACATGACAAATAGAGTAGAGAGTGTAAGCATTATAAAAACATCAAAAGAAAAGCATCTGTATTTTACCACACAATAAAGAGAAATTCGAAAAAAGTAAAAACTGACAAACAAGACAACAGTTTTGTCATCGAAAGATATTCTGGTGTGCCCACTCTCCCCGCCAGTATCTACCATATAACATATCATATGATATATCATATTAATTGCCTTGATTTCATTTGATTTTTTTCTTTATCTGTGATACTTTGTATTAACATATACAGTATAGAAATGTCATATAGAATATAGGCCATATAATTATAAAAATGATAATTATATAATTTCCAGCAATTTAGAAATAAAAATACATTTTATAGAAACTTCATATGTCTGTCCATCTCTATAAATATATAATATTATAAGTAGGTAAAATGTCATTATAAAAAATTCTAATTAGCTACGCATTAAGCTACGCATTAAGCCACGCACTCCAGCCCGAAATTAAATATAATCATTACCGTAAGTACATGCAATGGTGCGCACGTATCAAGTAAATCACGGTAAAGGATTCAATGGCTTTTTTTTTTGGCAACAGTTTGGAATCCATGGCAACGGCCTTGCACACTAACGGCGGTGTCCCGTTCTTTACACACACTACTTAGAGCGGTAGTATGCAGTTTGCGACGCGTCCGCAGTCTGTTTCCCCAAGTTGTAATGTAACATGAAAACTGCCTGTAAGCAATTAGATAGACAGAAATGAATGCGAAAATGAATGTCCGTTTAAATATGCAGCTAAAATTAAGCATGAGGACAAATACATTTTGACGCGCATTTAATTTAATTTGAATTTAATTTTTAAAAAGTCAGTAGAAATGGGCGTGCCCAAGGTTGTGATTGGCACTTGATTGGCATTTTTCAGTTACTTTTTTTTCAGTTACTTTTTTTTCAGTAACCTGTTTGACAGGAGGGGAAACGAGCTCACAAGATCAAACTGCGGCTACAATTAGATTAAAAGCGTGCGCGTGCGGTGGAGTAAACAGCGCGCGTGAATGAAGTGGAAAGCGCGCGATCTGCGGACTGTAAATAGACAGAGCGGAGCGGAGCGGAGAGGAGAAGAGACGACACGACACGACTCCACGCTTCAGCGGTTGTTTGTATGAGGGATGAGGAGTCTGAGGCTCTGGGAGCAGCTTCAAGCCGGCAGCTCGGAGGTGGACTGGTGTGAAGGGAATTATCTGATCTACCCAAACATAGCGGAGTTTTACAACACGGTCTGTCACACTTTTACACCTTCCTGCTCAATGGAACTCCGGCTGCTCCGAATGGAGGCCTGTTCCTGCCATATAAAGGAAATAAGACAAGCTTGAAATCTTCCATCACGAAGACTGAAGATCTAATTCTAAAAACCATCTCATTATAAATGAACATCTCATTATAACGAGAAAGCTTTTCATATTTATGACTTAACTTTTCATAATAAGGCTCAGTGGTAGACTTCAGGAACGAGCTGATAACATTAGGAATGTTTATAACCTCACGCTGCCTGAAATACTACTCCAATGTTTTTATTTGCTAAGTCACGTAAACAAAGTTTCTCATTATAATGATGTTAAGTCGTGGTAATGAGATTGTTTGTTTCCAGTCGTTATGATTAATTCTTTTCCTTCATGTGGCAGAAGGAGGTTCAGGGCTCTCACTGTCAGAGTTTGGGTTTTTCATGTCAAGAGTATTTTTACAGTGCAGGTTGCAATATTATGACAAAAGGAGATCAATTTTACACATTATATTACATGTCTTGACTTTTTTTTTTTATATAAAAAAATTCTAAGGTTTCAGTCAAAGATTTGTGCCCCAAACCCTGAATAACAATTCAAACTTATCTTTTGTTCAATGATCATCAGTGTGTATGTATGTATGTGTATGTATGTGTATATATATATATATATATATATATATATATATATATATATATATATATATATATATATATCATAACTATGCCTGAAAGACACGCTGTGCCTAAGATTATCATAATTTGAATATATTAAAATGTATAAAAATGTTAGGTATATAAAGTGGCACAGAGATGGAAATGTATGTTGCCCTGAGGTACCCTTGAGCAAGATACCGTCCCTGTTGCTGCTCCCCAGGCACTTTCAATAGCTGCCCCCTGCAGCAGGTGTGTGTATGGGTTAAATGCAGAGGTCTAATTTCGTTGTGTCTCACTGTGTGCTGTGCTGTGCCGTGTTTCATAATGACAAGAATAGTGGCTTTAATACTTTTTCATTTTCAATTGCCCGACTTTGCAGTGTAGTAAGTGGAAAAAATCACAACTACCTCTGCAAAGTATTAAAGTATACATTGTAAATAAAGTAGCGGTATACTGAAGTGACTGAAATGGACTTGAGAGACTTTTCTTTTCTTGTAGCACAGAAATACTTGAAGATTGCAATCATACAATGCATTTTTTGGTCAAAGAAACACAAAAAAGCTGAGCTATACTTCCTGCCGTTAGCATCAACATTTAGACCTCATTGTCATTTGAAGTCCCACGGGTCAGACTCCAGTCCTCTCACAACATTATGCTTTAATCATCTCACCTGATTCAATACATCTGCTACTTAGAAGCCCATTAAGTGAATTCAGAATCTGAGATGAAAAATCTCTATACTGCTGTTTAAAAGCCTGCTTTAATGAATTAATAATACAGGTCCACCTATTTATACCATTTTCTTTAATGTCATTTATCATTCCAGATCAGCAATATCTTGTTTTTCATCTTGCCACCCATTTTGATTGGTTTGTTCCGCCAATATGCGTCGCATTATAATCGTGGAATCTATATCATCTGGGTCCTGCTTGGTGTTGTTGGTAAGTAAGCCTCAGTTTTCTGTAGTAAAAAAGCCTCAATGTTACTGAAGTAGATGGCCAATCTGGAGCATTTAATCACTGTTTTAAGTTTTCAGTTTTTTTTTTTCTGCAGATGTTAAAACAAGATATAATTTAGATGCATTTGTATATAAAAAAAGGAAAACATTATGATCCTGCTTTGACTACATTAATTTATTGATGAAACAAGGAGATTGTTAATTAGTTGAATCAGAGCTGAAGCTGAAGCATGTGAGAAAAAGCACTTAAATGTGCAAAGTGTGGCGATGCCTGGCTTGCATTTAAAGAGCCGGGGTTCCCAGTTAATGCACGTTTCAGCTTGCAGCAGGTGTTTGGGTTTAATCAGGGGAATAATTATAAGGCCAATCCCCGTTTGCTTCTACAGTTTAAAAAAACAAGGTAGAATTTTCTGTGCTTTTAATTTTTCTCTCAGTGAATAGAACGGTTAATAAAATGAAGTTAAATATTGATTCTAGTGAACCAGCCCAACGGTCCTATATGTGCTGGGTTTAAGTCATTTGGAGCAAGGATATAGCCAAAATATGGAGCACCTGAACTGAGAAAAGTAGGGAAGCATAGTGGTCCTCACTTACAATTACAGTGTAATTGAATCATGACTCTGAAGATGTTTCACTTTCAAAATTTAACGCACTTGTACAAAGGGTTAGAATAAATGATGTGAATGATGGATGATTCAGTTGCGCTATGGAACTGGGCTTGCACTCCGTTTTTGTTAAAGGCCACAGTAAAAAGCTGTATATTGGTATTTATTTATTTTTTTTCCTGCAGTTTTGACACATTGGGGTCCCCCTTTCAAGAACCGCCCTGCAGCCATTAAGTTTAATGCTTGTGGCATTTTTTTGAGCTCCATGTGGCACGAGAGTGGAATTTATTCAGATAAAACAGTAACAGTCCGAAGTTTTCCACAGAGATACGTCAGGCCTTCTGTTTCCTTAACAGATAGCAAATGTTTCACAATGCATGTGTTTTGTCTGATAGAGACCCAAATGCTGCTATGCTAGTATATACAGAGCAGAAGGGCAGCAACAGTTGCACAAAGAATGGAACTGGTTAATTTTAATGGAGTCAAGATCAACAAAGGGTGGTAACTAGTACAGCATTGTTGTTGCATATCAGGTGACAATAACTATACAGATTCTATGAGACAATTGCTATGGTTATTCTCACAACACAAGGTGTATTGTTCCATTCTTTCTCTTAAAATGTTGTCTCCTTAGCAGTTAATCCAGATTTGTCCATCCCACACCAGTTAGATTGTACAATTCCCATTGAAATCATTGCTTTCTCTGGCCATTTCAAAAGAGGGCAAAACAAAAGGAGCGTCATCTCCCCTTTGACCTAAGCTGCAATCTCTCTAGGGCAACTAGTCAATAGAGCACCCAGGGCTTTTGAAATACACAGTTGCTGTTTTTTGGCATAGCATGAAAACAGTGGGTCAGTGTGGTACTGGGGTATCAATTTCAAATGTTTTTTACCTTTTTTTTTTTTTTTAAATTTTTTAAATTTAATGAATACCATCGAAATAATTTGAAAGGTCTTTGGTTTCCTCTGTCTATTTAACATTTGTTTTTCCTAATAATAATTAATTTATGACCATTTCTTATTCCCCTGAGAATATTTAACAATTAAGAAAGTGCCAATCATATTATTTTTTGGATCTTAGAGTGTGGTGTGAGATTTTTCTGGTCTTCCTCAGCAACAATCGCTTCAGGGCTGTATTCTAAGACCTGTTTTCTTGTACGTGCTCCCTCTCGGGACCCTCTTGCAGAAATCAAAAATATTGCTTCTGTGTGGATGGTTCACAGTTTTATCTTCCGCTTAAGCCAAGCGTAGCTCTTATCCAATTGATTAAGGGACAAAATGCCAGAGATCAAATAATTTTACTAAACAAAACCAAGACAAAACTGATATTAATATATTCAGGAATCCTGACTGTTTAAAAATGACCCACTGTCAGATAATGTACACAGAACCCACAGCTTTTTGTTTTAGGTCGATCAAACAAATTAACCCAGTTGTTTGTGGTGGTTCCTTACAAGTGAAGATATGTTTGAGTTATTTATTTATTTATTTATTTATTTATTTATTTTTACGGATCTGGAAAACATTCAGGCTATTCTATTTTCTTGTGTTGACCATTGTAACTCATTCAGCCCGGGATTCTGTAAGTCAAGCTTGTAGAACCTTCAGTTGTTCTAAAATGCAGCTGTGAGTCTCCTAATGGGTACCAAGAAAAGAGAGAGCATCACTTCTGCCCTGGCATTCTTGCTCTGGCTGCCTGTTAAATATAGAGTGGAATTTGAGGTTTTATTTGTTTGCAAAGTTCTTTGTGGCATTGCTTCAAGCTATTTCTGGATAAGAGTGTCTACTAAATGCTGTAAATGTAAATTTCTCTCATCTTCTCAGCCTCCATTCTACCTCTTGCTCCCTATGATGCTCTGACCAGATGTTTTTAGATGTTTCCTCAGCTGCTTTGGAATAATCTTCTATTGTTTATAAACTCAGCCCTAAAAAAGACATTTATAGGTCAGATTTTTAAAAAATATTCAGTTGTTTGTTCGGTCTTGGTTTGTTTTGTCCTGCTGACAGTCGATTTTGTAATCCCAGTGACTGATTATTCTGTTTTTATTTACTTTATTTATTTGCTACTTTAATTTACTAGTAGCTTCTGTATGTTGCTTTTTATTTTTATTTTTACTTGTGCAGCACATTGGTTTAGGCCTGCTGTCTTTAAAATGTGCATTACACTTCATCATGCATGACATGCTACATTTTATAACATCCATCCATCCATCCATTTTCTGCCGCTTGTCCCAAACGGGGTCGCGGGGGAGTGCTGGCGTCCAACCCAGCGCACACAGGGCGAGGACGGGGGACGCACCCTGGACAGGTCGCCAGCCCATCGCAGGGAGACATTTTATAACAGTTTTTTTTAAACTTTTTTTTTTCTAAAAAAGTTCTATCTCTTAGACAACTTTGTGTTTGTGTTTTATGGGAAAACAAACACTGGCATCATGAGTAAACGTTACATTACTTCTGTTTCATTATTTTCATAATCATTATTAATCAAACTGGGGAAATGCACACATTGCTAAGCCTTTAGACAAAAAAGCAGGACTGATTGAGTGATAGCTTAAAATGCATAACTTCCCATTCAGCCGTAAATGTTTTAACATAACATTCACAGATAGATCCAAAAATGTGTGTCTCATCTGATGGTACTTTGTTATGATTAAATTTCCTGTAATCTCTGCCAACCATATTATGCCTCATAAACATCCTGCCTTCAATCAGATAAGTCTTTTTCAAGAAGCACTACTAAGAAACATACATTCTTCCATAAGTTGGTGTCTTTTGCTAAGAGGAGGATGCAATAATGAAAGTTAAAGGACCATTATACAGTGTATGTGTATGGAACATCTCATAATCCCTGATGCCATTTCTCTTTTGGGTTTTATTCATCTAATGCTCTTCTTCAGTTTAAGTGAGACTGGATCAATATGAATATATCTCAACCCCTTTTAGGCATTGGCTCGACATATTTCCATGCTACACTCAGCTTCTTTGGTCAAATGCTGGATGAACTGGCAATCCTGTGGGTTCTGATGTGTGCTTTTGCAATGTGGTTCCCTAAGAGGTACCTTCCCAGAATGTTCCAGAAAAACAGGTAAGAATATGTGCGACAAAAAAAACCATTATCATTTCATTTAATCATATCTATTTTACAATGAATGTATGTGGTTCACAGCTGCTAAACAATGTATTTTATTCTTTAGAAAGATCTAAAGAATCTTTGCAGATGATCTTTGATGTAGATCTTTGGTTAGAAGAAAGATCTACATTTATCGGTATTGCTCATTTAGTATGTATGTGACACTGGTTTCAGCAAAATTTTGTGCACATAATAGTGATAATAAAGTTTTATCTCTGTGATATAAAAGTAATTATGCTATTATGGTGAAATTCTGAACATGTATAACAATTGCGGCTGTAATTGCAGAGGTTTCTTATGTTACGTGGGAACCTAAGGGCACACTGCTTCACATAGATCATTACAGAACTATGGTACTTTATATTTAACTTCTACTCTTCCGTTCTTACTGCTGTCAACTGATAGCCAATGCATTCATCTTGTCACCACTAGTTCCGTTGATCTGTCTGCTGAATGCTAGCTCATGTGCCTTTTGGTCGTCTTCTGCGTTCCAAGAATAGTCTTCCCAGGCTTATAAGCGCTAATTTAAGACACATGGCAGACTTCCATTGTACATTCATCCAATTTTACCCTTTGTCCCGGATCTAAATGCAGCTTGACGGTTTCACCATTAGGTTCAAGGTGATACTCATGTTTAGCACACTGTTTCAGGACCAGTACTTTATAACCTGCTTAGATACAAGCGATCAGGGCTCCTGCTAGTACTGGGTTGTCACACTGCAAATTTAGAAGAGCCAGATCAGACCTTTCAAATGTCTATTTCTGATTAGTGCTTGCGAGGCTGACCTTGCAATCACTATTTAGTGCTTGTTTGACAATGGGTCACAGCAGTTTTCTTAGAACCCAAGACTTTTTATATTGTGTCCTTTCTGAAGTGTAGGCTAAAATGTTTGATTTACAGACTGATTTGCAACTGCATGCCTTAATCATTGTACACTTCTCTGCACTCAGTCAAAGCTATATCTAATAGGTTGGAACAGATGACAAAAACCACCCATGGTAATCAGACACTGGGCATTCTGGACCTTAAAGTTCTTATAACGTCATTCTCATAAATCTTTAGTTAATGGCTATAAGCTTTTTTTTTTTTTTTGCTTCTAATAAAACATTGATTCAAATATTACAGCTAATTCCAAGTGAATTTTAAATGTATTTATGTATTTTATGATGCCTGTACAGTTATAGCTTTTATTTTTATTTGCACATGCAGTTTACATGAAATGAAAGCTTTCAATGAAACAGTTCTATTAAAAGGTGGTGTCTAATCTTTGCTGTTGACCATGTGGCAGGTTTCTGTTTAAGCTGACTGTTGGCATGCTGTCGGGCCTCACCACGTTCTTGGCCTTTGTGAAGCCGGTAGTGAACTCCATCTCTTTGATGACTCTGGGTATCCCTTGCACAGCTCTGCTTATTGCTGAACTCAAGAGGTCAGAATAATCTTCCAGCTGTAATCACAAAGATCATAACGCCATGTATTTATTTTTATTTATTTATTTTTGTTTAACATTTTGGACTGAAAATGCATTTATCTTGATTTGTATAAGTGGGCAATATGATAGAAATGTACATTAAAATACTTGAAATTTTCATGATATACAATCAGAAAGCCATATTGTGATGACATCATTTATCAATCAGTTTATCAAAGCTGTATTAGACTCCTTTAGAGACCTACTGTTGAAGTTGTAATGTAACAGTGCAGTCTGCTTTCTTACAATTTGACAATTAAGATTAATATTTACTCATTTCACTGTAGGATTATTTTCATTTTGGCCTGAGAAACTCAAAATCCAGAACATGGTGTTTGTTTTGGACCACACTGACTGAGGCATAATTTTATAATTATTATTCTCATTCTACTCCAAAATGAAAAACATGTTTTTTTGGTTTTTTTTTTCTTTTTTCTTTTCCTTTTCCTAATCAATCACGAGACACACAGATTGATTTATCCAGCTATTGTACATTTTGGGCTTTTGGTTCATTGTGTTGCTGTTGAACATTTTTTCTTATTTGTTTTCATAAAGAAAGAAAGTGGGTTAGAGTTCCTGTTGCTTAAGCAACCAGCCAACAATATCCCATGTGGCTTTAGGCCTTGGCTTAATGGAAATCACTAACTGTATTCAGCTTGTGACAGCTTGACTTTGCCATGCTTTCATGTGTTTACTTTTTATTATTATATCAGGTACTTATTACATGATTTAAACCCATGGCTTAAATCTGATATTAGCTTAAAATTAGTTAATTAATAATTATTATTATTATTTTTTTACAGATGCACAGATAAATATGCATTACAGGTGGTCAGGTCTTTATGAACTGTAAAATCAAAGCAGTAATACAGTCTTTTGTGTTCAAATGTTTGAACACACCCTGTCGGTGTGCCTTTTTGATTTTTTTGAGTTGTATGCAAGCTCTACAAATATCATTATAAACTGAGCCGTACAATGCAAGTTTAAGTTTTAAGTTGGAAAAAAATGTGCGATAATATTTTTACCACCCACATTTTCTCTTTTCTTCAATTTGTGAATTTGGCAAATATAAAATAATTGCCTACAAATCCTACTTTTTAAATAAGGTTTATTTTGCCACCCAGTGGATACATGTTGTACAGCAACCAATCAGATTTAGAATGAATTTAATCAATTTTATTGTTTGTCATACAAATTCTTGTATATATTCACTTCCTTTTCTCTTCTGTCATGTATATTTAGCAGTGTAAAAATGTATTTAATTTTTTTCTGCACAGATGTGAAAACCCCCGCGTATTTAAACTGGGCTTAATCTCTGGAGCTTGGTGGGCTCTAGCTCTTCTGTGCTGGGTCAGCGACCAGATTTTTTGTGAGATGTGGTCCGCAATGAACTTCCCTTACTTGCATTGCATTTGGTAGGTGCATTTATAACTTAATATATAAAAAATGTTCTAATTGTTCTAAATATTCAATATTAATTGATTTTCACATGTAGCTCATTGAAAACAGCAGACATTCTCTCAAGTGGAGATTCAGAACATTCAAGTAATCAATACTAAATTCCATTCTGGCCTTTGTACAGTTTTTTGCAGAATGGCAAGTTTGTTTAATTGTTTGCGTGATATCCAAACAACGAAAAGTCTGATGTGCAGGCTCTAACCAGTGTACACAGGGCAAAATGCAGAGAAGCGCCTTCACAGGCGTACTTGTGCTGGGATAGGCACCAGCACCACCTTTCCCCTTAGTCAGGTTAATCGGTTCAGATAATGATAAATTAAAGAAGAAAGGTAATTTGCACTTCTGTAATTTTGTCACGTCACTACACGCAAGGCCTCTAAGGATTAAACATAATTATATTATTACTTATTTGGTCATTCTTTTTTGTAAAACTTAATATACCTGCAAAAAAATAATTCAATCACCACAGATGAAACTGGACAGCCCAAACATGATTGTTCTAATTCAATTTAGAATAGGAACTACAAGAACAAGGCTGCTATCAAACATTGTAAGCCAAAACTCAAATTGTTTTAATGAATATACATCTCTCAGTCTGCTCAAACTGTATCCTGCTGCTTTAGGACCCTGTCTGACTTGCTGCAAGCTATGAAAATGAACAATTTGTCCCTTGCAGCTGCTGTTTGCTTTTTCCCCACAACGATACTAATGCTGGTTTCCTCTGTTAATCTTTCTCTTTACCTGTCATATTTTTTCAGGCACATATTCATCTGTCTTGCCTCTTACCTGGGCTGTGTGTGTTTCGCCTATTTCGATGCAGCCACTGAGGCTCCAGAAAGATCACCTGTTTTGCTGTTCTGGCCCAGCGAGAGGTGGGCTTTCATCGGGGTGCCATACGTCATGCTTCACGCCCCGCAGAAATCAAGGTGACATAGAGACTCAGGATAATAGTAGAGATAAAAAAGTGTCCTTACAATACCCCAGTATTGTATTGATGCAAAGAGGTCTAAAATTTACCTATTCATGCTTCAACAACAGAAACGTTTATGCTTTATGTTGTAAGGTTAAAAAAAATGCCAATGACTGCTTTTCGTAGTACTTTTGGCTACAGCACTGGCTAACTAGCAACTTTAAAATGGTTAAAGCCAATAATATATTGATCCCTAGATTGTAAGTACACAAAAAAATTTAAAAGAGATTTCTGCCTTGCCAGAGTAGCTATTGGACTAGCCAGCTACATAATAAATATATAGCTTTAGACATTGAAACTCCAAATTAACTTTGATTATTAGTACATACAAGTTCATCTTATGATTTGACCTGTCACATTTACAAAAAAATGTATATTTATTTGCACACTCTGCTTGTCATTAGGTTGAAAAGGATTTAGAAAGAATGTAAAATGTTTTTATTTTCTTTCTTTCTTTTATTTATTTAGTATTTATGGAGTTTTGATTCATATGTTGATGTCTAATGGTACCAGGTAACATTTTTGAGGAAAAAAATGGAAAACAAGGGATAAAGATGCAACTCTACCTCAAGCAGCCTCCAGAGATGAAGGTTTGACTGATGCAACAGTTCAAAATACTCTCCACTTAATGGTTGCTTAAACTGCACAGATACAATTTAAAACAGAAACATGGGTGACCATGTGAAAGATGTGCTGAAAAGTATATGATTGTATCCCGAAGTTTTTTTTCTCTGTGCCAAATCTTTAAGAATCTACATATGCATATTTTGCATACACAATGCAATTAGTGCAATCAGATAATACAAAAGATTAATTTTAATTAATTACATTTTAATATATAATATATAACTATGCATTTTTGGGCTGTGCATTTGCTGCTGTTTGTTACTAGAAGGACTTTATATATGTCTTGCTTTTATTTAAATTAAATAAAATATTAAGGGCTGATGTTCCAGACCCTGAGTAAGCAAAAGACTGAGTAAGACTCATTTTCATTGGTAATTTACCAGTAGCACTGCTGCAAAGTCCAGGAAGAGTTGTAATTTGTGTCTGGGGAAACCAGGCCTTTCCTACATTTTTCTTTTCTTTTTTTTTTTTTTTTAAATACATTACAACAAAGCTATAACGACATTGCTTGTGTTTTGCATTTGTTTAAGCATTTAACATAATTGTTTTTAATATAAATCTTAATGTTTTAAAATTTTACAATTTACTACTTTACTAGTTAACATTACTATTTACTTTTCACATAAATGTTAGTTCTCCTACCACCATTGAAGCAACTGATTTTCTACACTGTTTTTAAAGCTTTTGAATAAAACTGTATCCAGGAACCATGTCTGTAACATACATCAAATGTATGTCTGGCCCGAATAATTCACACATTTGCTGTACTAATTCTCATCTTTCTTTGTGTTCAAATAATTAAAATTTTTATCCATTTATACCTCAACAGAATTATTCAGCACTATTCCTGACATGTTTAAAGAGGGTCATTTGTTATTGTTTGAACTTATATAATAAAACTAGAAGACGTTTCCTCAATAACAAATAACACAAATTGCAATATATAATAATAATAACAAGGTGTAGGCTGCAGTGATTAGCTACATTTTAAAAGTGGTTTTGAAAATAAGATTTCAGAAACGCTAATGAATAGACCAAGGTTCTCAGTCCAGTCTAAACATATAAAATGCAAGGTACATTACAAATCAAAGTTATGCAAAATCAATGCAAGTGCAAACTGTGTACATACAAATGCTTACATTTTAGTGATTTAAATATACTAAAATATGTTTGAGTCATTTAAAATGGTTTGATGTGAAATAGGGAATTAAATCTACTTAGATGGATTTATGCACTGTGGTAATGCAAATCAAGGGTCACAAATACAGCCATTTTATTTACCATCTATTTTATTTTCAATCTTATAACAGCACTTTATTACTTTTGTGATCTCCCGTTTTTTGATATTCCTTTTTCTTCTTTCTTGGTGAGACAATCTTTCAAAATCTCTTTCCTTTAGTCATTTTAGACGCACATAGTAGAGTAGAGTAATCTTTTATTATCCCACAAATGGGAAATTTGGAAATTTGCACATAGGAGTGCAACATGTGAAGCAGCTCAAGTGTTTGAGTGTAGAAGCATGTTTGAATGTTAGTGTCTCTTTGAAGGGAACATAATGTCAGTAAATGCTTTGCTAAAAGCTTTTGTTAGGAGGACACCTTTTGGTTTGGTTTGCAATTGGAAGGCTGGAAAAATTTAGTACTGAGAGATTCAGTATTATAGTTTGTGAAGGAAGCTGTTTAGATGTGTTCCCTTAAATAGTTCCGGATTTTGTACAACAAAACTGAATTAATGGCCTTTTTGACAGGAAGTTAAACCCTGAATAGTGGTGTCTGATTTTTGCCCAGTACCATTCAATAGAGGTATTATATGCTTTGGACATCTGGTTACTATCATCACTGCTGTGAACAATTCTGACTCTGGGTTTTGCTTTTCTTTGTTGTTTATTTTGCCAAAATGTTGAAAAACTGAAAGAGTTCTTCTTATTTCTTAAGAAGAAACTACCTCCTCTACCAGAACACAAGACTGACTCTTTTAATTAAGAAAATCTGACTTGCTAGTCTCGCGATGATTCCCAGATATTTATTGTCAGCATTTTATAATATTGCATAATTTCTGTTATTATAAAGCACAAATACGCCATACTATGTATTTTGAATGTATTTGTAATTCAATAAACTAATTGTTTTTTTTAAGTCTGTTGTGAAGTGCAGTTTAAAGCTCCAGTCAAAAATGATCTTTGAATAAGTCTTCAGCTCAACAAAATCATTTACTATATATTATAATGTATTAGTTTACATTCAAAATCACAACCTGACATTTATGTGCCTCACAGTAACCTCACAACTTCTCAAGTCTACTATTTCTTCCAGGTATCTATTAATAAATGATTCATCTTAATTTATGACTTGATTCATTTATATGAAAATAAATGTTCATAATATTTAACCCTATATTCATATGACCAAAGCAAAAAGAAAAAACTGCAATCACTTAAATGGCAAAAAAATCACTAAATAAGGGGATATTTGGAACTCAATGGTTTTCTAGGCTTTAAAATTCAATCAATGTTTCTGCAGACTAATTTGCATTTTCAGTCTATATATGCAGGTAAGAAAATGATATGTTCTGTAACTTTTTATACGTTAAGCACCAGAACATAAAGTCTTAGGAAAACACCCTAATTATCTTTGTGGAGGTAATGAATGAAGATGACCGTATGAATTTCTGAAGGTTCCTCCAAAAAAAAAAAAAAAAAAAAAAAATCCTAAAACTACTCAAACAGCTCAGAAATGATGGATGTAGTGTCTGTATACACGCTTTTTTTTTTTTTTTTTTTTTTTTTTTTTTTAAAAGCAGACTCCCTGCCATTGTATTGAAGTAATACATTCCAGAAAAAATAAGATTTTAGGACTCAAGACAGATGGGTCTAAGGGCGGCTTTGTGATGTCTTTCACCATCAATTATCTTTTCAACTGGCGAACATGTCAGCCCTGATCAATAAAACAGATGACCTGAATAGCTTACAAAACAAATGTTTACCATTCATGGTCTAATAAAACAGATGTTTGCTGGACACCTGAGGGCCATTAACAGGTTTATCTGAAAACATTATCTTCCCTCAAAAAGGGTTAAAACAGTTTAGTTTTCTTGTAGTCTCTTCGACAGGAAAAAAGATCTACATGTTCCTTAGATTGGAACATGCAGACAAAAAATACCAATCAAACTGGATTCTGGAAAGTAAATCCTTTATGTTGAACAGGAGCTTGAGGTACAAAGGGACTTATAATGACAGCTGTCTGGCTCATGACTGCTGTCCTATGCATCTCCGATGACTTGAGGTGATGACTTAAACATCCTGTTATATTAGGTTTAAGTAACTGATTTGTGGGGCAGCGGTGGCCTTTGAAAATGTTCACTTAATCCTGGACAACAGTCTCTTACTTTTGATCTTATATGAATTGTCTAGTTTCATCATGGTTTATTGCCTTAGCGATGTCTTATTTCACAGTCTGATTATAGATATCTATAGTGAGATTGTGTATTTGATGTCTTTTTAAGGGCATCCCTTGTTGCAGTGGTCTGTGTGTGTGTGTGTGTGTGTGTGTGTGTGTGTGTTTTGAGTATTACCTGGACATGATCCAACCTGTAACTTTTATAAAATACAGACCAAAGAGATATCAGGTCAGTAATCCAGCATTTTTGTATCATGTTGTTTGTATTGAGTCATTCTGCACTTGTTCCATCCTGAGAACCCTGAAGCTGGAGATAAAAGGAAGAAGGGAACTAAATCACTATTGCTCATTAGTTGTTTACCTGAGTAACAAGTATAAATAGACCAACAATTCAAATCAATAATGTGACAGGGTAGGTATTTTCATGAAGGACAACCAATGAGCCTACAGGGTGTTTTAAGTAAACTGTGGTTTGTTTTTTGCAAATGAAATGTAAATACATGACTAATGTTGGAGGGCTTTTTCCATGCAGCTGGGACTCATTTGTCATTTGCATTTAATTCTCTGGTTGTTTCATTGTTGTATTAAAGTTTTCTCAATCAGAAATAATTTTTGGTTAAATATCTTCTTTTTTTTTGTATACAAACAGAGATCAGATCAACCAACATTTCTGTATTGATCGGTAGGCAATTCTCTGGGGCACTATTAAATCTAACCCGTTTTAGTATAATAAACATTAAAACTCATCAATTTTTCATCAGTGGTAAAACAGAAATATTATTGTTATCATTAATATCATTGTCTGGTTAGAATTGTCAACGTTGTTTCTTCATATTTAGCCTTATGGGCACTGGTATGATCTCCAGCGCCCTCTGCAACCCTAACCCTATAATGGATGGAAAGATCTACTGTTTACTTAGACACAGGTGCACATTCTGTTCTTTACCAGGATGAAATAGGCTTTTTTTTTTTTTTTTTTTTTTAATCCTGGCTTTGGGGGAAATTCCTGTCTTTGTCTTACTATTGTTCATTTCACTGCTGCATTTTTGTGTATAGTTTTTCAGTTGAAACTGTATGGTTTAACCAAATATTTGAGACATATGTATCTCAAATGAGTTTTTAATACCATGTAAGTTTGACATGGTAGATATTTCCATTTCTGTCCAGTTCAACCGAATGAAAAATTTGTCAGTACTATATAGCTACATGTAACTATATGTATATGTTCAATTGTTTCTGTAAATGGACTTCATACTCCTGACATTTGAGTAGACTGACCAAGAAAGCAACTAACATCAACCCCTGAATACTTAAATGTCATAATGTACATTAACAGTACATTACTTATATCGCATTGTAGGTTAAGCAAGTTCCAGTCAACCCAAAATCACTACTTACTGTTAGTATTAGAGGTGATAAAAATTTCAATTAAAAATTGTTTTTGTGTATCTCTCCCTTAAACATGCAAACAAACTTAAATTACATTACATTTTTAATAAATCAAAATATGTATGTTACCACTACTTTCCCCTTTAAATCAACAGAAATACTTTCCTATTTATATTTGCCTTTTATAAAGAACATGTTCAGGACCTTTTAAGTGGTCGTAAGGGTTAAAACACAAAAAACACATTCCCTTAAAATTCATCAACACTGGGACAATCAAAGAAGCAAAAGTTATGTTCCCATACAATAAAATTCCCGAGAGGTTTAAACCAAACATTGTGAATCCAGCTGAAAGAGATTGTAACCAGTGAGATCTGTAGTAAATCTGAGAATGAGATTTAACTCTCATTCACACCGAGGAGGTAAAAAAGAGGCTAAACATTCTATATGGACTGCAGTATGATCTGCTACAGAAGGAATAGCACTTTTTGGAGTCACCATCTAATAACAAATCATTTGAAAGGCATGGCAGCAGAATTTTCTTTTTTTTTTTTTATCTAAGATCAGAAAAAAGTGCCTGTACTAGATGCTACATACACTTAAATATATTAATACTCATAAATACACTCAACTTGTTGAGCCTAGTGATTCATCATCACGCCGCCAGAGGTCGCTGCATCAACACTGGTGCAGTCAATATGGCACACCTGAATCCCGGTTCTCTTTATTGGGCTTTATACAGCCCTTGTACAGCCCTTGTTTGCCTTTGCAAAGTTTTGTTGGCCGCTGTCCTGAATCTTGCTTTTCCAAGTATCTTGCCTTAGCTGTGTATGTTTATGTCTTTATGCTTTTTGATCTTGGGTGACGTTTCAATGCTTTAGCTTCTTCTGATCCTGTTTAAATGTTGGCACCTAACTGTGAAACCCACAACTGATTTTACCCATTGTGCTGACCCCTCCAAGAAACTGGAGAGTTTGTGAAAAGCTAGTCCAAGCGTGATCAAATTATATTATACTCATTCATAATTTTACCTCCTTCTCCAATTATTTCTGTGCGCCAACTGGTTTGGGAATTTAGCTTGAGCCGTATGAATCTTTTGGGTGAATTAAAGGGCTACTTTATTGTTTTTTTAAAACTAAGTTGACTGATCATTGGCATGCATTTGACAATGGAATTGGCTTGTTTTCAGACAAGCAAAGAACTTGTTCTACTTTCTAGATGTGTTACCTTTGCAAAAAGCCTATTTGTTTTCAATTAGCTTTTCACTGTTTACTCCAATTTATTTGCAGAGTCATCATAACCAATCATTTGTTTCTTGGGCTGTTTTGTGAGTCTGTCACTTTGTTGGTTCAGCCCATCATGGTGGCAAGATGTGTTCTTCCAAATGCCACAGATTTGCATGACTGATTTTTAGAGATTTTACTGAGTGTTTGATTTGAGAAAACAGTCACAGCTGAACACAGCTGCAAGGAGGGAGAGGTGGCATTTTAGGGAGATCTGACATGCTCCAGTGCTGTGAGTTTTTTGTAAATTTGATCAGCACTCTTTGTACTTATTCTGTAGATTCTTTCTCTACTGCAAGAGGATGAATTCCACCTACACAAACTCCACTTTTGGCAAAATGGATGACCTACTTGATTCTATTTCTTACATACTACTTGTCTCTGCTCAGATCAGTAACTTTTTTATTGGCCTTCCTCTAAACTTCTATGTGATCTTTTTTCTCACCAGAGCTGGAGCATTGGGTGAATCTGTGATTTTTACTATTAGCCAATGTGTCTCTGAAATCCTCTTTGCCCTCTCAGCACCAGTGTATGTCATGTGTTTGTCTGCAGTTAACATCTGTTCTTTCAAACTGCTGGGCTTTTTTGTTGGAATCTTCATGACAGCTCATCCTCTGTTCCAGTGCTGTGTTTGTCTGGAACGTTATGTGGCTGTGATTCATCCTGTTACTTTCCTAAAATTCAAACCTATGAGATACAGGTTAGCATTTTCTATTGTGATTTGGACATGTGTGATGCCTTTATGTTTCACTGCCATGCTCACCTTTCCGACTACGCCATTTACCATTTTTGGAAGCCTCTACTTCATCATTCTGGTTGTGGAGCTCTTCTGCTGTGTTTCCATCCTAAGAGCCCTCAGGCATCCAAATCCAAGAGAAAGTGAAGTGGGGAGGCAGGAAGTTAACAAAAAAAACATTAAAAAAAAGGCCTTTGAAGTTGTTTTTTTCAATCTACTGATATTTTTAATGCAGTCTACACCAGTAGGTATTGTCTTAAGCCTAAGTAGCAGTTTTGTGTCCGGGGGTGCCTTCAAGTTGACGATAACCATTTGTATAATGATCAATATTTTTGCAAGGTATCTGCAGCTACTTTTTTATGGACACAAAGTTGGTGTGCTTACATTCCCAAGGTGTGTCTGAATGCAGATAGGCCTCATCTGTCATGATCTTTGGTTTTGTTTTACCTGTTAATTAGCCACATGTAGAATTTCATGTGTCTATGAAAACGGAAAATATCCGGATGTTATTATACTATTATACTGCTTAAAAGACTTCGAGTAACTATCTGTTTTTTAATCTATATTTATTTATTTAATAATCATACTGTACGTTTTTGGGATATGATTTAGATCTGGGTTTAAATCCAGACTTTAGATTGAAAAGTCTGAGTTCTCAAGATAGCCCATACCTTTTTATAAGATCAATTCCTTATAATACCATTTTAAATGGTGTAATATGATTTTCTATATTTAAATTATTGGCAAGAAATTACAGGAAAGTAAATGCTTTCTTAATTTCAGGAAACTTGTTTCACTTCCAGATCTCTTGCATATGGAGGCTAAATTATCATTGTCCCATTTTGCGACTAAAGTATTGCATAATTTTCTACTTTATCTGTTCAGCAAGAATTTGACATCATCAGATAAATGCATGTCAGATTAGTTACAAGTTAATAGGCTAGCTGATACATGTTGGGCCATCAGAAGTGGACCATGGAGCAATGGAATAAAGTGGCATGTTCTGATAAAAGTAATTTTCTTTTACGCCATGTGGACATGGCTGTCTTTGCATTGCTTTTCTGGGGAATAGTTGAGACAAGGATGCACTGTGGGAAGAAGACACTGTGAAGGCAGTGTGATGCTCTGTGATGTTCTGCTGGGAAACCTTGGGCTTTCATTTGGAAGCAAACCTTCAGAGGTCTTATGGTGCCTGAGGGAGTCAAAATAACTTTAAAGAATAACTGCAGAATAAAAGGTTAAGCGTGGCCTAGTGATAAGGGAGTTGGCCACAGGATCAGAAGGTCGTGGGTTTGAACCCCAGACCACTAGATTGCCCTGAGGAACCTTTGAGCTGCCCCCTGGGCTCTTTAAATAGCTGCCTTCTGCTGCACGGTGTGTGTGGGTGAGAAGCAGAGGTTTGCATTTTGTTGTGTCTAACTATGGGCAGTGCTGTTTCACAATGACAAATGGCTCCTTTCACTTTTTCACTTTCAAAATTGGCATCTTCTTTGTCTCTTCTAATCCTGATTTCAGGGGACATTTAGGAGATTCTTTAAAAGAGTTATTACTGGGCATATGCGTTAAGCACTTTCCAACTTCAAGGCTTTATCATTTTAAGCTTTCTGAATGTACTGATGTCATTTTCTACCTTCTAATTGAGATTTTCTCTCTACATTTCCCTACACATTGAAAAATATGCATAGAAATGTGTGTAAAATTTGCATACATGGAAGCCTTTTATAGAGGGATTGACATAAGTCAAAGTACACACTATGGACATACACAGAGGCTAACATCCTTGAAAAGGTATAGCATACATCTGCGAAAGAGATGCATACTGCAATAGGTAGGAACTGCAATGTTTCTGGCCGGTAGCACGCTTGTGTCTTCTAAGCTTGATGTGAGAGCATTGTAAGTATGATTTTGTCATTTTCTGTTTGTATTTTTAGGTTTGAAGGACCTTGAGTGTGGTTTTTTTTTTTTTTTTTTTTTTGGACTGTGTTTGTCTACTACATACTGTGTTGTCTGTGTAGAAATGTTCAATTTTGCAAGATGAATATTACCTTCAAAAATGCAACACTGGATTTACAAGATGAACAGCTTAGCCATATTGGAAAAATACTACTTATGTGCAGTCAGATTGTCAACGCCTCTCTGTGCCTACCTTTAAATGTCTGCGTGATCTTTTACTTGACTAAAACTGGAGGACTGGATGCTATTTTTATTGTGAACCATTGTTTCTCTGAAATCCTTTTCTCCCTCTCAGTACCTCAATATGTCCTGTGTGCAGTGAGAAATGACCTCTGTTATAACAAGCCTTCGGGTTTTGTTTTTTTTTCGGATCTTCATTTCTGCTCGTCCGCTTTTTTCAGTGCTGCGTGTGTTTGGAACAGTACCTGGCCGTGGTTCATCCTGTTATCTTTCTGAGGTACAAACCACTGAGATATCGGTTATTGTGTTTGATCATCATCTGGACACATGTGATGTTTAGCAGCGTTTCTGTCATGCTTACTTACCCAAACATGAAGTTCAAGGTTGTTGGAAGCCTCTACCTCATCATTCTGGCTGTGGAGATCTTCTGTTATGTTTCCATCATAAAAGTCCTGAGGCAGCCTGAACCAGGAATTCTGGTGAAGAAGAGGAGTGTGGATGAAAAGAAAAAGAAAGCCTTCAGTGTTGTTTTAACCAATCTACTTGCATGTTTAATTAAAAATATTCCTATGGCACTATTTACTTTCAAGAAAGATTGTCTTGATTAAGGGTCCCTTTAATTTGGCAGCATCAATTACTGTTACTGTAGACATTAGCAGGATTAATGCAAATGTTGTTTTATCTCCATAGGGATGGAAAAATAACATTCCCAAGGTGTATTTGAGTATAGGGTAGTGTATAAATAGGGTCCTGTATGGTTCTGTCTTTTGTCTTTCATATTGTGAGTAGATAAAATGGGAAATGGGAACAAATGGTTTCTTGCTCCAGGCTGTAAAGTGTCTAAAGATATAAGGTGTTCCAACCAATCAGAGTTCAGCATCATCCAGTATGCAGGCCTGAAACCACCGCACCTGTTCCTTCACTGCTTCATGCCATAAGTTAGATGCTTTATTCTGCTTTAATGACTCATATGTGGGTCACTGTGTGGATTAACCAGAGAAAATTATCAAGAAAATTATCTTCTGAAATTTGTCTGGTACAGTGACTGCACTGAATATGAGGAAGCCTGGAGAACTATTCCTCACCAATTAATAATGATAAAAAATCTGGCTTTTTAAAAGAAAATACGAGGAAATGAGTGGTGATCCAAGGCTTCTGCACAGAAATTACTTATTGATTGATTGATTTATTTTTAATATATAAATTATAAATATAAACATAAATAAGGAAACTCTTGGCCAGCATGATGGTGCAGTTGTTACTGAAGATCCTGGGTTAATTTCCCATTTCAAGCATCTAGGGTTCTTTTTATGAGTTTGCATGAGCATGTGTTTGCGTCCTGGTTTGGATAAGCAGTTTGTATGATGCATGGATGAAAAGGCAATTCACTCTGCTAAGAGAATAAAATGAAAAAACCAAGTATGTACATTTTAAAAAATCCTATGGGCATAATAAACCAAGTGATTTCATAAAATGTAAGGTTTCATTTTCTTTATATTCCTTTCACACCAAAGCCATTTTACTTTATTTAGAAAGAGCTGTATTCAGGCTGGATGCAACACGCTTCAGGGAAGCTGTACAGGATGTTTTGTCCCAATGTTTTAAATGAAAATGTTACTGCTACATCAGCATTTAAAAAAAAAAAAAAAAAGCACAGCTCATACAAAGAACTGAGCAAGATGAGCTTCAGCAATACTTAAAAAAAAAAAAGAGTTGATTTTTGTAGGTGCAAGAAATGTTGCAAAAGCAGATATGAGACTGTGTTTTAAGGTGGAGTGTCAAGTCCCTCACCTACATGGTAGTTAAATTCTAGGGACTACTGTTAATATCAGATATGGCAGACTACATTGGCCAACTAGCTTGTTATATAGATGGACATAACAGCAGCATAATTTTATTATAATGTCCAAAACCACATTATTGGCCAATTAATTTACAATCATAAATAAGGCAGTTGTGATGGTTCAGTGACAGTAGAGGACGCCTGCTCTGATTGTGTACACCTGTGCCTTGGATGCCAGGTGTACCTCATCGGGGGTTGACGTTATAAGCCCCAGTGAATCAGAGCAGGGCGCTGGTCATTCTGTGTGCTTACCCTTTGTTTACTTATGTTATCTTTTACACATGTTATTTTCAGTATGTTTAGTTTATGAGTTCTGTGCACGTTATCAGTTATTATAGTTCACTATGAAGCTCTCGGCTCTGCATTGTTTTCCAGCCCACAACACTACATTGTTACAGCACTGATGGACACATAGTGGATGCTGAAGTGTTCTTGCTACAAAATAAAGTCCAAACTGTTATTTGAGGACTGGCAGATGAACTTTCATCTCTTTTGCTTTCCTCCAAAGAGATGAGTGCTTAATTCTTTCAATGTTTCCTAAGCAGTTTTCTTTCTCTATAACTGTTACTGTGGGTTTGCTCATTAAGGGCCTAGACCTGGGCCCAACTACCAACTATTGTGTAACAAGGTAGCAAGGTATCATCCCCATCAGTACTCCCCGAGTGCTTTCAATAGCTGCCCCCTACTGCATGTGTGTATATGGGTGAAACGCAGAGGTTGCATTTCGTTGTGTTGTGCTGTGGTGTGTTTCACAATGACTTTCACTTTCAACATTTCTAAGTTTGGAAATTTAATAATGAAATAAGAATCAAGAAATTTTTTAAAATCTTGTATTTTTTATTTATTTATTTATTTATTTTTGCTTCAATTCTGGACTTGGTTCATTATAATGTATGAAGGAGTAAAGGACTATAAGGTGTAACAGTTGAGTCTTATCATGAGAATGGAATGAGAAAAATAAATTAAACCTTCCTTTAATTTGTATTTGAAGTTACTAAAAATAATGGTTGTTGGAAAGGCATGATAGTTTGGTAGATCCGTAGATCCATAGGCAACTATCCTACCACTAGACCACCAGCACTCCAAAATTAAGTCAGTAAGGCTTTAGATGTGGATATTGTTAAAATATAACTTGTTAAAATAATATTATAGAATAATATGTAACAATTTTAATAAAATAACCTAGGATAGAACTATTATGCACTTGAAATAACTTTTTAGATCCAGTCTGAGTTTCCAGCCTGATTAAAGAAAAAAGGACTGAACAAAGGTTGCTGTCTCTATTTTTCCTTTATTTGTGAAAGGCTCACTTTGTTAGTTAAAGGATGTTTCTGTGGGAAGACCTATCTGCTTATAAATGCCTGAGATTTGCATTAAGGCCAGAAGTAAATGATAGTGATTCCTCAATGACAATAGACATCCAGTCATGTTTAGAGAACAATCTTGCACCTAGAAGGTAAGAACAAGTTTCGGATGTGTGATTCCCTTACAATAAAATGTTGCCTTAATTCCATTTTTTTTGGAGTTTGAGGAAACCAGTGCATGTTGTCTTGTTAAATTTGAAAGATACATTACATTTACATTTATGGCATTTAGCAGACGCTCTTATCCAGAGCGACTTACATGTCCTAATTACAGGGACAGTCCCCCTGGAGCAACTCAGGGTTAAAGGTCTTGCTCAGGTGATGGTAGTGCTTGAGGTGGAATTTGAACCTGGGACCTCTTGAGCCATTGAGTCCATAGGCAAGTACCCTTACTACTAGACCACCACCACCCCAGCTGATAGAGTTCTCCTGACATTCGTTGCCTCTCTTTGTCCACACTTTGTAGGAATTACTGCAAGATGATGAACACCACCTTCACAAACTCAACACCTAACTATCAGTTTAGTCAATTTGGTCCAGTGGTTGTTATGTGCATTCAGATGATCAATTTCTCACTTGGCATTCCCCTTTATGGCTATATGATCTTTAAGTTTAGCAGGGCTGGAGGAATGGATATGCTTTTCATTCTGAGCCAGTACATTTCAGAAATCATCTTTGCCCTCTTTGCACCACAGTATATCTTATGTGCCGTGTTCATTAACCTCTGTTTTGACAAGCCTTTGGGATTTTTTGTTGGCTTCTCCATATCTGCCAATCCCCTATTTCAGTGCTTTGTGTGTTTTGAATGTTACCTAGCTGTGGTACACCATAGTCTAAATAAAGAATCGTCATACTTCTAAATGTAGCAGTTTGGTAAAAGCACGACAAATTTAGTGATGTCATTAAAGTCCTGTCTGAAAAACTTGTTGTTTTTTTTTGTACATTCCACATTGACATGAGTGGACATGCTGTGGAAATACAGTACTTTGCAAAAGTCTTGAGCCTCTCATTTTTTTAGATTTAGCTAGGAAATTTAAACAAATAGGTATGGTGAACTATTTTAACCTGTGCAAACATACATGTAAACATATTATATAACACAAAGGGAGTTTGTATAATGCTAACCAGCTTGAAAAAAGAGGAACATCACTCTCAAAAACTCGGTTTTACCCAATGGATGACCAACTAGAGAACATTTCAATCTGGATTGAATCTGGACTGGATATTTCTCTTTTTGCCATAAGCCAGTCTGCCACTGAAATCTACTATGCCATTTCAGCATGTACTATTTGTGGTTGTCCATCTTTTGGGTATACCTGTTAAATTTTTGAACGGATTCTCCACCTGATCACACATTGTTCCCGTGCTGTGTCTGTTTGGAACATTATCTGGCTGTGTTTCTCCCAAATACCTTCTTGAATCTACTTAACTTGATCAGCCATTGCTGATGTTTTTTAATGTATGCACAGGAATCCTGCCTGATAAAGAAACTACAGAAAGTAGCATTATGGACACACAATATATATTTGTTATATGCTTTATTGAATTAGTGGATGAAAGATTATTCTGATCCTTTTTATGATCAATTTTCTTCATTGTAAATGAGAATGTTTGCATGCTAGGTAGAGTTAAGAGACCATGAACTAAATCTTCTTGTTTGTTTACATTGAGTAATGCCCTTGGAATGTTATGGCCTAGCTGGTCTTTGTTAATAATGCTAATGAAATAACTAACTAATTTGAATTAAATTAGTTTTTATAAAGTGTGCTGTATTGCCTTTGACGTTTCCTCTGTCCGCTCTAGTCTGGTGGCGTTCTGATGCACAATTACCAAACAAACACTCAGTGAAATTGATTTGGGAAGGATTGCACTCTGTTGAGGGACTGATTTCCTTGAGCTGCTTTTTCCCCTCCAGTATAAGGACTTCTATCTGGATTCTGGAGCAAAACATCTTCTAGGACCTTGAAACACTTTGGAAGATCCCACAGAAACGTTTGCTTTTCTGCCACATGGGACTCTTTCCTGGTTTATCATGAAATGCATTATCATTAAATTCCCTTTATATTATTGCATAGTTCTGCATTTGTAGACCTCTCATTGTGTAAAGATATGTAGCTGTTTCATATTTCCTTGTTCTCTGAATGTTGTTTACTCTCTGAGTGTCTTGAATGCTTTACATCCTTGTAATGAAATAGATAAAACAAAGGCATGTCTGCTGCACACAAAGGCCTTGCTAGTTGATTTTAGCATCTGGTGTTATAAAGAAAAGGAATAATAATAATATGGTATGGTATGGATATGGTTTTGTGTTTACAAGAGTGGACATTTCTTCAAGAGAGTTGTTCACCTATCGCCATCAGGGTATAAAAGGTTAACTCTATTAACATTTATTTGTTGTAAAGGAAAAGACTTCCAGGCTTCTTAAATGACTTTTAGTGCCAAACAAGGGGCAGCCAAAACAAGAGTCAGTCAGCATTCAAATAAGAGCTTTGGAATGTCATGGAGAACTAGAAACTATGACTAAGAAAGCTTGAGATTTCAGGTTGAAGAATAACAGTGGTCAGACCAAAGACTGACCTTAAAGCTGGTTTCCTGATTATTTAATTAAATAAGTGCTGAAATGCACTTGGCATTTATTTTCTTGGCTTATCAATATATTTGTAGGCTAATGCAGGAAAGCTCAGAAACTTTGAATTGACATATTGACAATTGACACTAATGACATACAGATGCATAAAATGCCAGCTTTGCAGGTGTGTTGACAAGTTTTAACATAATAGATGATGTAAGGAAAGACCACAAGGAAAGACCACATAAGAAACAGTGTTCATTTGATATTGGTGTCTGTGTTGTGATAGGTGTGCTCAGTCAATTTGCATATGACATATTGTGTAAAATATTTTCCTAGATCACAATCATCAGATATAACATAGGTGTGTCTGGGATCAATTTCATGTTATGTGTGGGGTGACCTCTCAAAATTCTTCTCCTTTTCAACCTTTTCAGTGCCAGGATTAACTCCTGAAAGTCAGTGTCAGGTATGTATGTTTTTCTGATATTGTTTGTGGCCACAGAGCCTCAGTCAATGATGAGCATAGCTTAAGAGATCTGACTATATTTTGTGTATTGGAAGATATCTGCTATGGATGAAGATATCTTCAATAAAAGAGAAATTGATTTTCTTTCATTGAAGATATCTTCATCCATCAGTGTTATCTTATGCTTTTTTTATTGCAATGTTTTTTTCACTTTCTACATCACAGAATGAGATCTTCCAATACACAAAATATAGGAAGGTGGGAGAGTCATTACCAACCAATACATAAATTAGTAAATTTGGAAGTACAAATCCAAGATGTATCGTGTTATGCTTTCAGCTGTGATATGGATTTACTCAATAATATGTGGCATTGTGTCTAGTAATAATCTTTTAAATATGCCATACACTGCCATTGGATTCCTGTATATCATTATTATGAGTGTACATCTTTTCTTTTGTTTCTCCATTCTGAAAGCTCTGAAGAAACCTGGACCAGGTGAAAGGAAAGGTTGTGGAGTAAATGCTGCCAAAAAGAAGGCTTTTGAACTAGTTTCCTTCAATCTCCTGATATTTTTAATCCAAACCATCCCAATATCTGTAGCCATAGGTGTTAAAAACATAATGTCAGTTAAAGCTTTTAGTTTAGCATTTACAATTACCATGAATTTCAATATTGCTGCAGGGATTATGCAACCAATTCTCACTCTTCATCAAATGGGTAAACTGACAGTTGAGAATGGTGTTTAGGTCAAAATCCCACAGCTCTTTTTTTCCATTTTTATGTGATGTAAAGTTGGAAAAGTTTTTGCTTAAAAATTTAACTTTCGGGGCAGTGGTGGCCTAGTGGTTAGGGCGTCGGCCACATGATCGGAGGATAGGGGGTTTGAACCCCTTCCCAATGGGTTGCCCTGAGGTACCCTTGAGCAAGGTGCTGTCCCCGTCCTGCTCCTCCCTGCGATGGGCTGGTGACCTGTCCAGGGTGCGTCCCCTGTCCTCGCCCTGTGTGCGCTGGGTTGGATGCCAGCACTCCTCCGCGACCCCGTTTGGGACAAGCGGCAGAAAATGAATGAATGAATGGAATATAATTTTCATTTGAGGTCAAATTCAAAGTAAAATTTACACAACTAAACCAACACATTTAGATTTACATTTTTTATTTGCATTTTAAGTGAAGTCAAAGTTTTATTTATAAAGCATTTTATGCAACTTTTGCTGCCACAAAGCATGTTTACAGAATCTGGGTCTGATCACCTTGCAAGGCAAAGGTGACTGAGGTAATGGAAAAAACTAAAAGATGTCTAATATTATACATGAAACAGGGTAAACAGATTTAACCAATTAGGACAGTAAAGTCTGTGATTAGTAGAAGTGGTATCAATTAGATTCTGTATCAAAAATGAGATGGCTGACCTCATCAAGAGAACACTGGACTCAGGAGGTGGACTATCTGTTCTGGTGTACAGGTAACACTGGCAGTGGATTGAGCTGAGCAGAGGGCAGCCTTTCCCTTCAGGAAATACATGAGCTTCCCTACAGGACTGATTGAATTCTGGAGCGCACAGAAACATTTTGTCTGCCAATTTACAGAGAAATGCATCCAAACTAATCAGAAGGCAGTAAAACTTCATCATGGGGAAAAAGTGGTATGTTATTTTACTGTCAGACACCAGATCTTAACCCAACTGAACATGCAATCAATCTTCTGAAAAGGAGATTGAAGAGAGAGCCACCCAGAAACAACAACAACTGATAGATGCTTTAGTAAAAGCCTAATTAACCGTTACCAAAGAAGAAACCAACTATTTTATCAAGTGAGTTGTAGGCTTTATGCATTTACTGCAAGCAAGGGATATGCAACCAAATGTATTAATTGTCATTTACTTAAGATTACTTTATGTTCAATTTTTTTGCTAACTTAAAATACAAATACAAAATGTTCTAGATATTTTAACATATCTAGATGTAAAAACAAGGTAATATGATCAGCGCATAGCAAAAAACTAATTAATTGATGTCACTGCTCCAACAGTTTTTAACACAATTTGTAATAATATTATGCACATATTCATAAGTTAAATGTTCAATGACATTAAGTGTGTAAATATGAAATTGATGTTTGCACAGAAAATATTTAAATACTGATAGGAACCTTGTGAAAATGCAAAGTGAGCGAACAAAAGAATCAAAACAATATTTGGTGTTACTACCTTTTGCCTTCAAACCAGCATCAGTTCTTCTGGCCCCCACAGAGCCCTGATCTCAACATCATCCAGTGTGTCTGGATTACATGAAGAGACAGAAGGATGTGAGGAAGCCTACATCCACAGAAGATCTGTGGTTAGTTCTCCAAGATGTTTGGAACAACCTACCAGCCGAGTTCCTTCAAAAACTGTGTGCAAGTGTACCTAGAAGAATTGATGCTGTTTTGAAGGCAAGGGACGGTCACACCAAACACTGATTTGATTTAGATTTCTCTTTTGTTCATTCACTGCATTTTGTTGATTGATGAAAATAAATGATTAACACTTCCATTTCTGAAAGCATTCTTTGTTTACAGCATTTTTTCCACACCTGCCTAAAACTTTTGCACAGTACTGAGATATATATATATATATATATATATATATATGGAAATGACAGTTGTAAGTTTGCGTGCCACATCATTAAAGTTTACCTGGTTTGTTACAGGTTTGTACTTAAGACCTGGCTTGTTTAGAATTAGCTCCAGCTGCCTCTTATTGAAGTTAGACACTCCCAGAGATTTGATCAGGCCTGCATCTTTACAGTCTTCTAAGGCCTAAAGATAGAGAAAAGGATACAGTACAATATTTTCTTCCACTTTCACCAGGCCCTGACCTAATGTGCTGAAAAACATTCCGAAGGTCATCGAGACCTTGGAAAGAATGTAGAGCAGAGTGCATTTTGTTTAGTATGACCTTGGCGTTTTGCTCGGGGACAGCTATAGAAGTAATTTGTCAGCAAGTCAAAGCGTCTCACAAAGTGTAATGATTGTTCGTCAGTTCAACACAGCCAAAAAAAAAGAAAAAAATATGATTTACCTCCCATGTAGCGCAAAGGTCGGTCTCATGGTAAACATGCTTTCCATTCTGATCTTTTGGGTAGAAGGTATCACCTGGCTAAAAGAATGGGCCAATTTCACACACAGGTAACTTTGTCATTAATGCTGCATGGGTTTATCTGAAATGCAGTAAACTCTGGTCAGACCTTGAAAGCCATGGGCAGCTCAATGATATAGAGGTCCACATAGTCCAGCTGCAGGGCTTGAAGAGTTCGCTCCAGTGCCGGTCTTACAAGCTCTGGAGGGTGGAAAGTGTTCCAGAGCTGCGGCAGTAAACAAGGAAATTACTTGGTTTGTTTACTGAAGTGCTATTTTGGTATTCAGTCTTCAGTCCTGAGTCCTTCATGTTCACAAGGACTTTCCTGCAGGATTAATTTGCTGGACTTGCCACTTTGTTCCAAGCATGTGTCCAAGCAATGTCATTACCTTTCCGCAGTAGAAAACGTCCTCTCTCTTGACAGTTCCATCTGCAATTTTTTCTCGGATGGCTTGGCCTACTTCATGTTCGTTTAAATACACTAATGCACCATCAATATGCCTGTAGCCAACATCAATGGCATACTTTACTGATTCATATGCTGTTCCTTTAGGAGTCTAAAAAGAACAATCAAATGTTTTGTATTCACAAAAAACATGATTTAATTCACAATGAAAGTCTGAGATTCACTATGAAAGTAGCTGAACGTCTTGGGTGATTTTGTCGATTTACAATTTAAGTGGATAATTATGAACTTCATTGTATTATTGACACGGCTCCTTACCGTCCTGGGATCTCCATAGGTTCCAATCCCCATCAGAGGGATTTTGAACCCATCACTCAAGGGGACTGAGTGACTCTTAGCCGTCAACACCATATTTCTGATCAGCAGTTTTCACAAGGAAGAGCCCCTTGCTGAGGTAGAGACAAATCCCTTCTGCAGAGAAACCCACCACCTCCAGGTCTGAACAGTTGCACAAGTTAATCAGTAATGATGATCCCTCTCTTCAGTGCGGCGGTGACCCCAGCGGTGAGCGCCTCCGTGCGACCTTTCAGGGGATGAGCAGCAACTGAGACCGTTTTCATTAAAAACTCATTTCTTTACCCTTACTATTAAAGCTAGTTATTTTTAATCCATTTTGTCCTTATTTTTTCTCTTTAAATTAATTAAAAAAACGTTCACTAATCCATTTCTGACATGTGCTTTCGTCTTTTATTTTATTCTAATATTTATTTATTTGCTCTTTCAAATAATCTTATTTATTTGATTTATTTGTAACATTTGTTCATTATACCTTTATTATTGTTAATCTTCTTTATTTATTTGAACTATCTTTGTTTATGGTGTTCTTACACTTATTTGCAATTTGTTTGCTAATCTGATAAGTCTATTATTATTATTATTATTAATAATAATAATAATAATA